>PVKM010008541.1:0-38725 GCA_004027735.1 Carollia perspicillata
TCAATTCACTCTAATTCTCCCAACAATCTGTATATTTGTTATTTTTATTTTAACTATACAAATAAACTATACAAATGAGGAAACTGACATGCTAGCATAAAATCTCAGGTCACACAACCAGGAAGATGCAGAATCACAATCTGAAGCCTAGCTTACCTGATTATGAGCTCAGTGACCTTTCCATAGTATAACATTTCTGCTGGGGGATGAAGTTCTGAGATGGAGTTAGGTCAGAAGGAGTATTGAGGAGTAACAGCAGCTCAGCCTGGGAAAAAGTGCTGATAAATGCAGGTGTATCCAAAAAGCTAGGTGGGAGAAATCATTGAGGATATTGGCTACAGCCAATTATTTGTATGTCTGTGTTTTTTATTTCAATAACCCATATGATTTCTGGGCCCTTGGATCATACACAATTAAATTTTATTAGATAGTGTGTTTTATTGATTAGAAGTGGATAATATGAATTTTATGAGATAGAAATAGCTTTGTGCCAGCCCTTTGCTGGGAATATTTTACTAATAGCAAACTTTCTGAAGAAGAAACTGCCATATAAAAGAACCCAGTGTAATGTTGTGCCCAAATTCATTTTTTATTATTTGGCTCCATAATTTCTGTTTGAAGCACAAGGTCATTAATTTTCCAAGGGCTAATTAGTCTGGGAGCATTTCTAGTTGTCTTACCCTTCTTTCCTTTAATGATAATAGTCACATTTTCCTTTCAGAGTCTTTTTTCCTTTTATTCCATGAAAAAAAAAGAGAATTAGATTAGATAACTAATGGCCCCATGGAACTAACCCCAAAGAAACTCGCTGACTCTCAGAGGTAAGACTTTTATAATACCTCAACACTGGCCTTTACACATGAATAAAACCAGAATTAGGCTTCACATGCATTTGATAATGCATTTTGGGGACATGTACAAAGAACTAGAACATTAAATTGGCAATGTTGCAAGAAAAAACAGCAATTAAGGAACCTCATAAAAGAGGCAGTTGCTTTAGTCACTTCATTTTCCATCAGAGCATATAGCTGCTTTATGGTATCGATAGACAGGATCTATCTGTATCTATTGATTTATTTATCTATCTATTCATTCAAACATTTACTATAGTTTTTCTATCTACCATGCTCTCCCAGGTGTGGCTCTGGCTCTCAAAGATCCCACAGTTTTCTGGGCAGGACAGATCTGTAACTCAATGAGGGAAAGAAAGCACTGGCTGTGCTTCAGTGACAGTCACTACTAGGTACATGAGATACACAGCAATGCTCACTGACAGGGCATTGGCAAACACTTCACAAGAGAGGAAACATATGAGCTTAGTCTTCTAATACTCCAGTGATATGAGCAGAGGAGCATTTCCTGTAAAGAAAGCAGCATGACCTCTCAACCCTCATCTGTGTGACCAGGTCCTCCATAGAGAATGAAAATAGAGATAATCTTTGTAGGACAACGTCCCGCAAACTGTACGTGAGAGCACAGACCACCAGGTGCAGCGAGTAGCATGGCAAAAACCCTTAATGTAAGAAGCTTTGAGGAAGTCATAGGGACTCTTCTAGGCATTTTTTTGCAAGAAAAGGCTTGTAAAAGAGATGTACACTCACATGAAGCAGAGGTAGCTATAGAGGAAATGATAAAATGGTGGGTGTCAGTTCCACTTTGCTGTTCATGTGAGTTAGAAAAATTAGTCTGTCTGAATCTTTACTACTTCTTAGAAATGGAAATTATGATATCTGATCTATCATCTTCACAGGGTATTTGTAGATCAAACATATAAAATGTTTTGTAAACCAGGAGAGCTTCTACAATGGAATAAATTAATTACTGTTTTTTCATGGTTCCTATTATTTTGCTGTTATTTATATTACAATTAAGGAATTGAAGAAATATGAGTAGGGTGTCTGAGAAAAGTAGAACAGACAAGGATGCCAAATGTGCATGGTTCAGTAAGCTGGAGAGATAAAATTATTTATATGTAGTTGATAAAATGATAAAAATGAACAGTCATTTTAAACAGTATTTAACATGTTAAAGCCTTTTACCATACATTACTGCATCTAACTCTTCCACAATGCCCATGAAGTTTATAGGATAATAATTATATTTTTAATTTACAGGTTAAAATTGAAATAATTGTTAACTGAGTGTTCAACACACAGTGAGTGCTCATTAGCTATTAGGTATTAGTATTACTGTTATACTGGCATTATTACTATTTTATCACAGTTATTCAATGTTCATAGAACTTGAATATTTGGAAAGTCTCAGGAACAATAATAATTAACTGAACTGCTGATCTATAAAATCAGGTTAATAAGGTTGATTCTATTTACATCACAGAATTATTCTAATGGTAAAGTCAAATGACCCATGTGGAAGTATATGATATAATACAGTCAGATAAATGAAAGTCCTAGTAAAATCTTATTTCATAGGGAATATTTGGTTATCTGTGCAAGAAAATGTTAACTCTAAGAGTTGAGTGCAGTTCACTAGAATAAAATATCTAACGATGTGAGTATCTTCATATCTTCATGAACATGAATATGAATATCTTCACTTCATGAAGCCAACAGAAGGATGTATTGAGAATACTGTGAGCACTGCTTGTAATGGCATGTGTTCTTAGGGTTAGCAAACTGTAAAGGAAAAGCAACACTGTGCTCAGATGGCCAGTCCTTCCCACAAAGAAACAACATAACCATTACATAGTTTAATCAAGGGCACACTGGAGGTTCAGTCTGCAGCCTCCATCAAGTTAAATGCCTGCACTTTCTTCAGATCTTTATTATTTATCACTAATATTTTTCTTTTTTTTCTTTTGAGAGAGAGAGAGATTGAGATTTATTGTTCCACTAATTCATGCCTTCGTTGGTTGATTCTTGTATGTGCTCCAGCCAGGGATTGAATCTGTAACTGTGGTGTATTGGAACAATGCTCTGATCAACTGATGCTCTAATACCTGGCCAGGGCTGATAGATTCTCCTGGCTGAGCCTGGAAAGAGCTACCGCTGCTCTGTGTCTTTCTACTTTCACCCCCTGGTTGTTATGTTCTCTGAGGTCCCACCTCTGTGGCTGCCTCTCCTCTGATTATAACCATAGGAAGTGTTCGAATGTCTCTTTGCTGTGCAAATATATTTTCTGCTCAGGGATGATCTGAAGATTGGCTTTCTGTAACCCTGATGGGCACTGTGTGTGCAGCATGTTCACACCTTTTCCTTTGTCCTACCAAGGAGGAGCAAGACATCTCTTTTCTCTCACATTCAATAGACTAAGCAGATATCGATTAATAGACTTCAGCTCATCCCTCTTTTATGGACTTACATGGAATGACAAGGTCCTTGTTTTCAACTGTTCTTTGCACACAGCCATGGCATGCTTACACAAAAAGTGTAGTGCCAAGACAGAAAGCTAAATTAAATGTTGCCCTTGTCTTCACCAGTCTAAAGAGGGGAATTTATAAAGGAAGGAATCTATTTCTTTCTACAACTTGTGTGTTGGAAAGAAAACTATGCGAACAAAGGAATGCTTATAACTGTGGAGTTTTTTTTCTCTATAGTCTTTCATTTAGCTCACCCCCCCAAAAAAAAAACCCGCCTCAATGGAGAAATAAAATCAATGTTTTGCAATTTCACTACCAAAACAGATTTGATTTGAATCTGCATGGAACCACTGAAGTGAAATGAATCCCTAGCTCAGTTCCCAGCCTATCACCTCCAAATCACTTATCCATCAGCAAGGGGTTGGATTTACTAGAGCAATGACACAATTCAATTCCTGATTACAGGCTTAAATAAACCTGATATTGAATCACAGCTCTACACTTACTAACTTGGTCAATTTTTTCAACCCTTCTTGACCTCCATGTCCTCAGCTGCAAGTAGAATAAGTATACTCATGACACAAGATTGTTAAGAAAACTTAATCTTTCTGTCTGGGTTGTACTTCAGGACATTCATGTGTGCGATGAACAATAAAACACTTTTCACAGAGAATGTGATCTTAATGAAGCTGTGTTATCAAATGCATCATCAGAATAGGACAGTGAGTTAGATTAAAAAATATCTTATTAAGCCAACATATGGATTAGAAAAGGGGGACCCTGTTATCTTGAAATAATGCATTTAAGATTACACAGCTATTCCATGAGGGTCAAAACTATAGCCCAAAACAACGATATGTTCTTAGGCCAATGCTCCTCTCATGAAAACACAGCTTTTTATTTTAATGGAAGGCAGGTTTACTATGGTACCTTGCTTTACAGAGTTTTTTAAAGAAATCAGACCTCGAAAGAGACTGTTGTTACTAATGTTTATGGACATATTCTTTGAATTTTATACTTCTTGCAATTGCTACTATTATAACATATCACCTTTCTTCTCTTCAATTTACAAAAAAAAAGAAAAGAAAACTGTCCAAAATGTGTGAATTAATACATATTCTGTATTCACTCTGCATTAGAATTCTTACTCTGACCATACACCTCAGCACATCACTATACACTAAATAAAGAGAGTTTTTATTTTATTTTTTAAAGTTTTCAAGTGATTTCAAGTCAGTTTCATTATTGTGTCTTATTCTTTCTCTATTATTTCAAATAAACATTCGTTGACAAGCTGAATCCAAGACAACATGAGATTAACAGCAACCATGTATGACGGGTTATGCCAGAATATATGTCTTACAATAAGATGGATTTTTAATCTAATTATACAATTATTTATAAGTTCTGAATTATTCTATACTCTTGAAAATAACACTTCTTGACCATTTCTTTGTGGTATTACACATTTCCTTAATTTCTCCATCACTTTAATTGTAAATGCCCTTTTCTGCAAAGCTGTCAAAATTCTGCTTTAGCATTCTTGGAGTGATCTAGTTTTTGAACATGTTAAGGCAAGCATAATATTCAATGACCAGAAAATTGTATAAATAGATATTGTCAATAACAATAAGCTAAATGTTGAATTGTATGTGACTATAAAGAGTTTTGACTTGAATTCCTATATTTTGATCAATAATTAAAAGCATAAAACCAAATATTCTTTGTTTAGAATTTTTTTTGTTGTTCAGGTATAGTTGTCTCCATTACTGCACCCACTCTCCACACCACAACCCTCAATGCTATCCCCTTTAGCTTTGTCTATATGTCCAAGAGATTTTTAATGTTGAGGTTAGAAACCTATCTCATGACATAAAGCATGTATTCAAAGTATGTGAAAACAAAAAATAGAAGCATTCAATATCAAAAAGATTTTCAGGCTCACAGTTAATGATGGAGGAGCTGAGAGACTGCTGAAGTGCAGGTTTGCATATGTGAGGTGACCAGATGTCCCGGCTGGCCCAGAAGAGTCTCAGTTTATGCATGTTTTCTTTTCAAGCATGATGATGAATTATATTTCACTCACTCTCAAAATTCTATGCTCACTCTATGAATATCAAGGGGCAGATATTTCATGGGAAAGATTCTGCTTGGATTAAAGGAGGGGGCAGGTAGCTGAGTGGAAGGTGGAAGAGCCGAGAGCAGTGGGAGTCGAGGCTGAGTCAGTCAGGCCCACAAATTATATAATGCAGTTTTAAGCTTGGGCACAACACTGCTGCCAAAGGACGGAAGAGTCTGCACTTCCTTCTTGTTTCCTCTCCTGGTCAGACATTTCAGAGGTAGTACTTCAAAGCCACACAAATCCAACACTGAAAACAAAGCCAATTTCTTGGAGATTAGGAGGAAATAAAATATGATCCAATACACATACCGAAATGTACTTGCAATGTATAATATTAGTAGCAAATCTTAGTCACAGAAAAAAAGAAATCAGAAAAAGGTTCCCAAAGTCTAATTACAACAAATAGACTGTAGCCTTGAATTTGGCAAGTTGACAATCTATATGGAATAAAGATGAGGTCCCAGATAGGGATTTAATGACAAAAAACTTTTCTCTACCTCTGTGTGTGTAATTAATTTACAGTGATTACACAGCACCCTCAGGATTAGGGACAGTATCAGTTTATTCATTCGCAACAGTGACAGAAAGCCTGTTAGAATGTAAGATAGATCACCTGGGGGCATCCTTTCCTCTGCTATTAGACAAGAAAATAACAAACCCACATAAAGAGATTTTAAAGCAATCATTTCGAAGCTTCAATTAAGTCTTCTTTACCCTATTTAACTTGATTTTCAGCCCTTACATTTTAACCCACAATTTTATTATGCTCAATCTCATGCCTATTATGTTTGTACAATAATGCAATATTTAAGGCCATCTTTAAACAGAAAATAAGCAAACACACGAACACAATTTTGTAAACTCCTACTCTCACCTCTCCCTTGTTTTCCTTTGTCTTCTTGTTGATATCTTAAAATTATCTCTATTTAATCTTCTTGAACACTGTCAAAGTGGATATTATTGCCTCATTTTAGAGAAGGGGCTGATGATACCTACATTTGAGGAGCAATGTGTTTGTGTTCAGGCAGTTCTGTCTGACCTGCCAATGGGACAAAAGGTCTGGTTGACCCCAAAGCCCACAGGGTTGTTTTCAGCCTTCATTGGCTTAAAAGTTTTAATCCCTTCAAGGAATGTAACTCATGAATGTAACCATCTCTGGCAAATAATTTGACCTTCATCTGCTCCTTAATGTGAGAGAGTTTTTTTCTTAATCTTTCTTATCATTAAACTTAAGAGTTTAATATATAGAGAGAACATGGGTTAATGGGAATACCTCAGAGGAAGTGAAAATGGCTTTGTAGAAGGATCACTGACATTGGCATCAATGAACCCTTCATTCACAACAGGACTGCCCATTTTGCCCTGGCCATGCTAGGGAGAATTCTTTTCCCTTGTTTATTTTTTTCTCCCGCACCCCATATCTCTGTGTTTTGCTTTCATCTGTAAAATGGGCCTGGTAAGGTTAGTCAACCATGCATGAACTGGGCATACATTAGGTATTCAATAATTATAGCTTTTTCACTTTTAGTGTTTCATGGTACCTTACCTCACCACATACTTTAGTTTCTAGAAATTGTAAAATTTTAAATTTTTTAACTTTGAAACTGAGGGAAAGACTATAGAGCAAGGGAGAATGTGATATGGAAGAAAAATTGTTCTCTTGGGCCTGAATTTACCAGAGATTGCCTGCTGTGTTTACAGAAACCATGTAAATGAGCACTTTAAACTTGGTCTAGAAAATAGAAACAATTTTACCAGAATCATTCAATATGCAAATACTTTTGAAAAATAAGCAAGAGTTATTATGACTTTAAATATATCTGTGCCTGTCATCCTGCCTAATGTTTCATGATTTAATTAGTAATATCATTTCCCTGGACTTAAGGTTATCAATCATGTTACAGTTATTTCAGTTCTGGCTATCTAAATATAACTAGTATTCTGGCATTATTCCCTTTGCAGGGATGAGTGAGAATTTTCAAGGATAAAATGTCATCAGGAAAAAATGAGACTGCTGTGTATAATGAGGCACAGATCATGCCACTGAGTAATTTCACCTTGATAAATCCACAGCTATTTAGCATCTCTGCTCTTCCCATCATGTATCAGCTGATATGGAACCTCCAGTAGAAAGCTTACAAAAGAATTGAGGTGGAAAAATGAACATACAAAAGCAATTAATCTAATTAACGGTGGTGATAATACCATACATCTGCTTCATGCAGTTCACAGCAGGCACTTCTACAAAAGTGATTTTACGTAACCTCATTTAATTAGCGCTAAGTGCTAAATTGTTTGGTACACACTAAAAACTCAGCAGATGCTCCCGTAAGGCAGCAATTTTCAACCCTTTTCATCTCATGGCACACGTAAACTAATTACTAGAGTTCTGTGACACACCAAAAAATATACTATATATTTTTCCAACCTGACAAAAAATAGGTACAATTTTGATTCATTCTACCAGATGGCTATTGTTGTGTTAGTTGTTATCATTTTATTGTATTTGGCAATCTAAGGAAAAAGAAGTCAGTGCTCTAACTAAACAGTCCAGCATTGTGTGTTTTTAAAATCTTGTGGCACACCAGTGGAGAATTGCTGCTGTAAGGGAAAGGTCAACGTGGGTCACAGAGGTGGGAGAGCCTCAGGTCTGGATGTGGGTTATAAACATTGGAGGCATTGGATAATTCAGGATTGCGGGGTGTAGGGCAATGAGTTCCTTGGTCTCTTACAATTCAGAATACATCAAATATTTTCCAACTATAGCCTCTTTCAAAGCCTGGTTCAGCACTTGGCCACAAAGGCATATGTTTTACAGTTTGTATCTCGCCCAGTTATGATAAAATCCTGTAAGCAGTGATTATGTTGACTGTGCAGACTTCTGTAAAACTGAAATACAGAGGAAAGAGTAAGCCTCTAAAATATTCTAGAATGAAAATAGTATGGAAAACAGGGAAATGAAATGTAAACACTTGTGCTAGGAGACCAGCTGGATAGGAATGTTGTGCCTTTTCATCCATGGTTTGCATTAATGAAACATGCTTTAAATGGCCAAGCTCTGCAAAACGCAGACTAAGACACTCACAGAAGGCTTGCTAATGGCTTTAACTGTGTTAAGTCAAGCAAAGCCCATAGATGAGTATGCATGACTTCTGTGCGCGTGCATATGCATGGCACTAATACCAAAATCTTCCATCCTTTCTAGATTAAAAAGTGCATCCAGTGAGGAGAAGATGGTCAAGACTAGGGACCCACAGGGTGGCCTGGATGACCCAAACCAATGGGACACTAAGATTAATTCTCACATCTGTCCAACTCAAAATCTACCTTTTTATCCCACACTGAGTAGGCTCAACACAGACTCTCTTTGGAAGCAAGACTGGAGTGTAAGTGATTGCATGCTCAGGTCTTCTTTGGGGCCATATAACAATATAACAAGCACATTTGTCTCCATTGAATTGGTATCTGTTCTTCTTTTATGCCAAATCTGCATTCTCACTATTTCAAACGCACAGTACTCATTTGTATGCCCTTAATATTATTTCTCCTGAGTGCACTGCAGCGGTTAAAACTTGCCTGGATATGCCAGGCTTATATTATTATCCAGGCTCTCCCCTATGATATGGCTGTTGGTTAGGGGTAAGTTGAGTAATGCTTCTGCACCACAGTTTCCTCACCTATAAAATTATCAGGTTAGATCAGATAATTCCTAGACAATATATAACTCTATTTCTCTTGTAACTCTATTATTCTAAGGCTAACCTCTTTTATATAAATCCATTCATATTTTATGATCATTTAAAAATAGCTGACGTATCATGTCCCTCAAAGATAGTTGTGCAGACCTAGATTTTTTCCTTTTTCTTACTCGCTACTTCCTCCTACTCCGAGGATGCCAAATCAGTTTTCTCTAGTTTACCTTGCTCCCTTCCATATGATGTTTCCTCTGTTTCTTCCTCCTCCAATGTCTTTTCTTCCTTGTGGCCTCTCTGTTCTATGTAGGTCTGCTTAGGCTCTTGAAGGTGATGAGCAGCACCTGTTCTAGGTCCCCACAGCACCCCAAGTTACCATTACTGTTAGACATCATTTGTTTCTCTCTATTATGATTGCTGTATCAGCCACTTCTATCAGATTCTGACACCCACATAAGCTAATGCTCTGTCCCCAGCATGGTGGTTCTCAACCCATTCTGCATAGCAGAGGGATCTGGGGAGCCTTCAAATACACCAACAACTAGGTCATTCCACCAGAGAATTGAATCAGAAATTACGAGGTGAATCCCAATTATAAGTATTTTTAAGCCCTTCAGGCATTTCGAAATGTGAAAACTACTACCTTACAGTGTCTAACACTAAAGTATTTAGGGATAGTTGTTAATAAATGAATGAATTAATTGATCTCTGATGAAAACCTCCAGGAGTGATTCCTTCTCTTCCTTTTGGTTCATGACACTTTTTTCCCATACACTTTGAACTTATGATTTTATAAAATAAAATGTTATAATATGGTCTATCTTAAATTACTTTTACCTCTTACATGGTACCGCCCCTATAGAATTTGCCTGGTAATCTTTTGTTTTATCAGTCATTTGGTATCATAATTACTAAAGATTCTTTAAAATTACAAGTGTTTTTTACCTGCTGTTGTTGATAGGATATATTCATTCCACTCCCTCAAAATATGTAGTGCATACTGGGACATTCTACTCCTTCAAAATATGCAGTATATACTGTGTGCTTCTTCTTTGTCATGGATTGATCTAAGGAGCAGGCATATAATCATTACTAAGAAAGAAAACTTCTGCTCGCAAGAAATGGCCATTCTAATGGGAAACCTGAAACTATAAACAAATCATCAAACACATAAGTAAGGAGCAGACATTCAGTTAATATGTGCCAAGAAAACAATGTAGCAGGGTGATATCATGAGCATGCCTGAGAAAGCTTCATTGCTCTAGGCGGCCAGGAAACACTCTAGATAGATTACAGGGCAATAGAGACAGAAATATCATGAAAGGCCATCTTCACAAATATCTGGCAGGAGAAGGAATAGTAATTGCAAAGGCCTTAAGGAGGTTGATCTGTTCCACAAAGAGAAAAAATAAAATAAAACAGAGTGATTAAATGGTATCCACTGGTGAGAAGGAAGTGTATCAGACACTTTTGATTCTTCCAGGTCCCTGGAAGCATTGTATGCACAAAAGAGTATTTGAAGCCAGTTGTACCTGTGTCAAACTGTTTGACCTTATTTACTAGGTGTATAATTCTGGACAGAATACATGGCTGCTATTAAACTCAGGTTCTTTCTCTAAAAGAGAAATATAATTTTAGCTTGTGAGTTATTATGAAGAGTAAATGAGTTTTGCACATGAATTCCCAGTCCTTAGTGGGCACCTAACAAGTAGTGATTTCCCCCTCTCCCTCATCTCACCCATGTGTCACATACTAGGTCTCCACAAGTCACAGAGCAGGTAGCTTGGATTAAGATGCATGACCTGCTATCAGAACTATTTTCCCTTGAATTTCCACCACCCTTCCTCCTCTTCAAAATACCCATTCCATCTTCTCTCTAAGGCACAGAATTGTCAGAAGCAGCCTGGGTCACGATGGTCTAGAAAGTGAACTGGCTTACTGTAATGTCACTTCCTTGCAGAGGAAACAAGAATCATGGTTTTTGAGCCCTCTTTATTATACCTTCCATCAGCCAAGTGAAAAAAAAAAACTCTTCCAGAAGGAACATGTCTGAGGATGAACTGTAATATTCTCTAAGTTGAATAAAAGAAAAATAAGTTACAGAAATGACAATCTGGAGAAATTATAGTGGCTTTGAAGGCTCTTCAGCAACCAAAATATAGAAGAATTTAGATTTGGCTTTTAAATGCTTGTGTAAGTATATACATATGTATTAGGTACATATGCATATACATACCATATACACACATTTTAACCACACACATAAAAAGAAATATTTTCTTTTAAAAAATGCATTTATTTATTTATTATTTTTCTTTTATTGTTATTCAGTTACAGTTGTCCTGCCTTTTCCCCATTGTTCACCCTTACCTTGTCACCTCCCTCCAATCCTACAGTCAATCCTCCCCATTGTCTGTGCTCACAAGTCTTCTATTTGTGTTCCCTGGCTTGCCCTTTCCCCTTCTGTCCCCTGTTATCCCCCTCCTCTCTCTCCTCTGGTCACTGTCAATTTATTATTTATTTCCAAGTCTCTGGTTCTATTTTGCTCATTTGTTTGTTTTGTTGATTAGTTCCACCTATAGGTGACATTATATGGTGTTTGTATTTCACCACCCAGCTTATTTCATTTAGCATAGTGCTCTCCATGTCTGTTCATGCTGTGGTGAAGCATAGGAGTTCCCTCTTTCTTTCTTCTGCATAGTACTCCACTGTGGAACTGTGCCAAAGTGTTTTGATCCACTGATTTACTGATGGGCACTTAGGCTGTTTACAGCACTTGGCTATTACGAATAATGCTGCTATGAACACTGGGGTGCCTAGGTTCTTTTGAATTGGTGATGCAGGATACTTAGTATAGTCAAAGCAGAGGGACTGCGGGATCAAAAGGCAGTTCCATCTTTAGTTTTTTGAGGAAATTCCATACTTCTTTTCCACAGTGGCTGCACCAGTCTGCAGCCCCACTAACAGTGTACTAGCATTCCCTTTTCTCCACAACCTTGCCAGCACTTGATGTTTGTTCATTTATTAATGATGGCCATTCTGATTGGTGTGAAGTGGTATCTTATTGTGCTTTTAATTTGCATCTCTCTAATGGCTAGTGATGTTGAGCATTTTTTCA
This sequence comes from Carollia perspicillata, assembly GCA_004027735.1. Taxonomy (NCBI): domain Eukaryota; kingdom Metazoa; phylum Chordata; class Mammalia; order Chiroptera; family Phyllostomidae; genus Carollia; species Carollia perspicillata. Next base: position 12,252 of record PVKM010008541.1, read on the forward strand.
TGTGTCTGTAGGTCCTCTATATGTCCTCCTTGGAGAAGTGTCTGTTCAGGTCCTTTGCCCATATTTTAATTGGATTGCTTGTGTCTCTGGTGGGGGGTCATGTGCGTTGTTTATGTATTGTGGAGATTAAACATTTGTCCAAGGTATCATTGGCATATATGTCTCCCCATAAGGTTGGTTCCCTTTTCATTTGGCTGATGTTTTCATTAGCTGTGCGGAGCCTTTTAATTTGATGAAGTCCTATTTGTTTATTCTTTTCTTTACATCCTTTGCCTTAGGAGATGCAGTGGTGAAAATATTGCTGTGTGGGATATCTGAAATTTTCCTGCCTATGTTTTCTTCAAGGGTTTTTATGGTATCATGACTTATATTTAAGTCTTTTATCCATCTTGAGTTTATTTTGGTGTATGGTGTAAGTAGGTGGTCTAGTTTCACTTTTTTTGGATGTACTTGTCCAGATCTCCCAACACCATTTGTTGAAGGGTTATTTTTACTCCATTTTATTTTCCTGTCCACTTTGGAAAATATTAACTCACTGTATTTCTCAGTATAGTTGACATTCAATATTATTTCATGAAAGATAATTTAAATTAATTATTGCATGATCATAATCTTCATTTTTCATCTTATCTCAGGACTGAAAATAATGATTTTAAGATAACATAGTGAGCCTTTTGGTTTATATATTTTAAGAAGCCATAGACCAACGGTTCTCAAAGTTGACTATGTATCGGAATTCCTTGGACAGCTTGCTAAAATTCACATTGCTGAGTCCCATTCCCACAGTTTCAGATTTAGTGGATATTGGGGGGACCTTGGAATTTACATTTCAGAACTACTCTTAGTGATTTAGAAAGTTTTATGCTTGAGTGCAGAACAGGAGAGCCAATCAGTAAGGGTTTGGAAAGGAATAGGTGTTATAGAAGAAACTTTACTTTTCCAGAATACATTATTTTGCTATGAGAGTACTATTGATTAGAAAGCACGATGTGTTAAGTAGTTGTTGAATTAGTATACTTTAATACAGAGTGTTTAAATATTCCTGTTCATCAAACTCAAGAATAACTCCTTACCCCAAATTAGACTGGATAATTTAAAATTCAGTGCATTTTGTTATAACTTGAGGTTATTTTGACAAAAATTTATGTAGTGCATGCTATGTGCCATGTACTGTCATAGGTATTGGAGGTACATATAATCAAATATCTGCCTCTGTGTAATTTATATTCTGATAAGGGAGACAGATAAGAGACAAGTTAATTCAATAAAATATGTGGCATGTTAAATAGTGACAAAAATATTAAATGGAAAAGTGAACTGAAGAAGTTCTGAGTACAGGTGAAGTTATAGATAAAGTTGTCATAGTGGGCCTGCCCAGAAAGACTAAAATTATTTATTAGTTGCATCTTCCAAAAATTATATTAGAAAATATTATATGCATCTATAAAAAACCATCAAAAAGGAAAATTAACAAAACAATCTCACTCACAATTGCTTCAAAAATGATAAACATATGAAGAAATAAATTTAACAAATGATGTAAAGGACCTGTACTCAGAAAATTATAAAGCACTGAAGAAAGAAACTGAAGAAGATACAAATAAGGAGATGAATATACTGTGATCATGGATAGAAAAAATTAACATTATTAACATGTCCATACTATGCAAAGCAATCTATAGATTCAATGCAATTCTAATCAAGGTTCCAATGACTTACTTCATGGAACTAGAAGAAATACTTCAGAAATTTATATGGAACCACAAAAGACCTCAAACAGCCACAGCAATCTTAAAAAAAAGAACAAAATTTGAGGAATCACAGTATCTCATATCAAACTCTACTAGAAGCCAGTAGTAACCAAACCAGCATGGCAGTGGCATAAAAACAGATATATAGATAAACAGATATATAGATAACATAATAAGAGAGCCTAGAGATAAACCTAGAATTTCATAGTCAATTAATACTCGACAAAAGGAGTCAAAAATGTAAAAATGAGTAAAGATAATCTATTCAATAAATGTTGTTGAAATTAATACATGCATGAAAAAAGTGAAACTAGACCACCTTCTTATACCATATACAAGAATAAACTCAAAATGGATTAAACTTAAGTGCCAGGTAGAAACCAAAAAACCCTAAAAGAAAACATAGACAGTAAAGCTTTGGACATTTATTGTAGCAATATTTTTTCTGACATATTGCCTCAAGCAAGAGAAACAAAAGAAACAATAAACAAATGAGATTACATCCAACTAAAAAGTTTTTGCACACGTAGGAAACCATAAACAAAATGAAAATGGAACCCACTGAATGGGAGAAAATATTCACCAAGGATACATTTGATAAGGGTTTAATATCTAAAATTTTTAAAGAACTTATACAAATGAACACAAGGAAGACAATCCAATTTTTTAAAAATGGGCAAAGGACCTGAATAGACACTTCTCCAAACAGGATGTACAGATGTACAATAGATATATGAAAAGATGCTTGGTGTTACTAGTCACCAGAGAAATACAAATTAAAACCACAATGTGGTATCACTACATACCTGTAAGAAAAGTTATTATCAATAAATGAACCAAAAAGTGCTGGTGAGGATGCAGAAAAAGGGGAAACCTTTTGCACTTTTGGTGGCAATGCAGCTTGGTACAGACACTATGAAAGACAGTATGGAGTCACTTCAGAAAATTAAACATGGAACTGCCTGATGACCCAGTGATTCCTTTTATGGGAATTTATCAGAATAAAACTGAAACACTAATTGAAAATACTTTCTATATGCACCCCTATGTTCATTGCCCCATTGTTTACAATAGCCAAGATTTGGAAGCAGCCCAAATGGCCATCAGTAGATGAACGGATTGAAAAACAGTGAAACAGTTACACAATGGAATACTACTTGGCCATTAAAAAAAAGAATCTTACCCTTTGCAACAGCATGAATGGACAGAATATTATGCTAAGTGAAATATGCCTGTTAGACAAGTGCCATACACATTCATTCACTCATCAGTGGAATCTAGAACAAAATAAACTAACAAAGAAAATAGACACAGACTCATAGATAGAGAACAGGCTGACAGCTGTCAGAGGAGTGAGGGGTTGGTGAAGCTAGTTAAAATTGTGAAGGGTTAAGAAAAAAAACTTATAGACACAGATAGCACTATGGTGATTACCAGAGACAAAGAGGGGGTTGTAGGAGGTAGAAGAGGAAATAGGGGGGATAATGATGATGGAAAATGACTTGACTTGTGAGAGTGGACACCTGATACAATATACAGATGACGTATTGTAGAATTGAACACCTGAACCCTGTATAACTTTATTAACCATTGCAACCCCAGTAAATTCAATAAAAAGGAAAAAAGAAATTGCAATGGAAATAAATAAAGTTAGGCTGAGGTAACACTTTGAGAATTATGCTGAAACTCTCAGCTTGTCACACTGTTTTTGTGAAAGGAGGAAATAGAGAGACTAATTCAAGTACTTTCTTCATATATTAAGGGCAATAAAATGGAAATATTAGAAAAGCATGCCAAAAGCCTGTATTTAAATTATAATCACATTTCATTTTCTTTTTTTAATTTTATTTTAATTGTTGTTAAAGTAGTTTTCTGCCTTTTACTCCCATGCCAGCCTACATCCCAGCCCTCCCCACCTCCCTCCTGTTTCCACACTCCCCTTGTTTTGGTCCATGTGTCCTTTATACTTGTTCCTGCAAACCCTTCCCCCTTTCCCCTGAAATTCCCTCCCCTCTCCCCTCTGGTCATTGTCAGACTGTTCTCTATTTCATTGTCTTTTGTTATACTTTCTTTGTTTATTTGTTTTGTTGTTTAGGTTCCTGTTAAAGGTGAGATCATATGGTACTTGTCTTTTACTGCCTGGCTTATTTCGCTTAGCATAATGCTTTCTAGTTCCATCCATGCTGTTGCAAAGGGTAGGAGCTCCTTCCTTCTTTCTGCTGCATAGAATTCCATTGTGTATATGTACCATAGTTTTTTTATCTATTCATTTACTGATGGGCATCTAGGCTGTTTCCAGCACTTGGCTATTGTAAATTGTGCTGCTATGAACATTGGGGCACATAGTTCTTTTGGGCTGGTGCTTCAGGGTTCTTACGATATAATCCTAGCCATGGAATTGCTGGGTCAAAAGGCAGATCCATTTTTAGTTTTCTGAGAAAATTCCATACTGTTTTCCATAGTGGTTTTACCAGTCTGCAATCCCACCAACAGCACACTAGGGTTCCCTTTTCTCTACAACCTCTCCAGCACTTGTTGTTTCTTGCTTTGTTTATGATGGCCATTCTGACCAGTGGGTAGTGGTATCTCATTGCTGTTCTGTTTTGCATCTCTCTGATAGCTAGCAATACTGAACATCTTTACTTCTTTTGTTTAAACATACATCTTTTTAAAAGATTTTATTTATTTATCTTTAGAGGGGAAGGGAAGGAGAGAGGGAGATAAATATCCATGTATGGTTGCCTCTCATGCGTCCCCTGCTGGGAACTGGCCTGCAACCCAGGCATGTGCCCTCACTGGGAATCGAACCACCGTTGTTTGGTTCACAAGCCCATGCTCAATCCATTGACCCACACCAGCCAGGACTTGAACATCTTTTCATATGTCTCTGCATCCTCTGTATGTCCTCTTTGGAGAAGTATCTGTTCAAGTCCTTTTTCCATTTTTTAATTGGGTTGCTTGTCTTCTTAGAGTGGAGTCATGTGAGTTTTTTATATATTTTGGAGATTACACCTTTGTTTGAGGTGTCATTGGCAAATATGTTTTCCCATATGGTTGTTTTTTTAATTTTAATACTGTTTTCTTTAGTGATACAGAAGCTTTTTATTTTGATGAGATCCCCTTTGTTTATTCTTTTCTTTATGTCTCTTGCTCTAGGGGACATATCAATGAAAATGGTGCTGCATGTAATATCTGAGATTTTCCTGCCTAGGTTCTCCTCTAGGACTTTAATGGTGTCATGCATGATTTATATTTAAATCTTTTATCCACCTTGAATTTATTTTTGTGTATTGTTTAAATTGGCGCTCAAGTTTCTTTTCTTTTTCTTTCTTTCTTTTTTGTTTTTTTTTTTTTTTTTTTTTTTTTTTTTTTTTTTTTTTTTTTTTTTTTTTTGCATGTAGCTGTCGCTGTCCAGCTCTCCGAAGAGGCTATTTTTACTCCATTTTATGTTGCCTCCCTCTTTGTTGAATATTAATTGACCATAGAGACTTGGATTTATTTCTAGGCTCTCTGTTCTGTTCCATTGATCTATATGCCTGTTTTTATACCAGTATCAGGCTGTTTTGATTATAGTGGCCTTGTAATACAGTTTGGTAACACGTATTGTGATCCTTCCTACTTTGTTCTTCTTTCTCAAAATTGTGGCAGCTATTTGGGGTCATTTATGGTTTCATATAAATTTTTGAAGTGTTTGTTCTATTTCTTTGAAATATTCCATTGGTACTTTAATGGGTATTGCATTGAATTTGTAAATTGCTTTCAGTAGTATGGACATTTTGATGGTGTTAATTCTTCTGATCCATGAACACAGTACATGTTTCCATTTGTTTGTCTCTTCCTTAATTTCTTTCTTCAGTGTTGTGTAGTTTCCAGCACTAGCTTGCCTTATTTAACCCTAGATTTTAGTTCAATTATGGTAGCTGCATTGGAAGTAAGGGCCAAATTTGATTACAAAACATATGTACCTCTGAACTACATGACTAAGCACTATGTAACAGATACCCTGATATATATGGAAGTTATTATCAAATACAAAATTGTTAATAGAAACCATACAAAATGTCTAGGAGTTCTGGGCTACAATTAAATTTGTGTTCGAAAGGAGTCATTCATCTAGGAAGAGCCTAATCTTGAGATAATTCAAAATATCTGGTGGTCCTTGAACAGACAGTGAGCCTGTGTGAAACCACCAACATGAAGTGAAATAACAAAGCTCAATCTCAGGGGACTGACTACATGCATATGGCTAAATAAACTATTAGAATTCAGATGTCAGCAGAATTATTGTGGCCTCCTCCTGCTGTCCAGTAGGACTCACACCTTATCAGGCAGAGCCTCCTTGTCCCACAGTTCTAGTTTGAACACCTTGTATACACTGCATCCCTGTACTAAATTCAGAGAGAGAACCCACAGTCTGAGCTAAGATCTGATCCAGACTTTTCCACTGAAGTAACTGCTGCCACATTTTACTTCTCATTTGTTTGTTTGTTTGTTTGTTTGTTTCTCTCTCTCTTTCTTTCTTTCTTGAATTTTTTATTGTTGTTCAAGTACAGTTGTCTCATTTCCCTCTGCACTATCCTCCCCCAACCCCAGCCATCCACACCTCCCATCCTGGATCCTATCCCCTTTTGGCCTTGTCCATGTGTCCTTTATACATGTTCCTTGACAATCCTTCCCCCTTCTCCTCCCATTACCCTCTTCCCTCACCCCTCTAGTTCTTGTCACTTTGTTCTTAATTTCAATGTCTCTGCTTACATTTTGCTTGCTTGTTTGTTTTGTTGATTAGTTTTCACTTATAGGTGAGATCATATGGTATTTGTCTTTCACTGTCTGGTTTATTTCCCTTAGCATAATGCTCTGCAGCTCCATCCATGCACAATTACTGCTTCAATAACAGCTGACAAATCGAAGCAGTAATCATTAGTTCTTTCTTTACACCTAAAACAAACAAGCAAACTCATCCTTAAATCATCAAATCCTTTTTCTTCATTGTTTTGGGTTTATGCTAATTAAGAATAAATGGAGAGAGAAAAATGATTGAGCATCTACTGAATGCCAAGCTTTGTGTTTTACAAACTAGCACATTTTAGTCTCTTCAGTCTCTTCTAAGGAAGGTAATAATTTTTGGTTTTACAGATGAAGAAATTGAACTTTAGAGAAGGTAAATAGAATGTTCAAAGTAAAAATTAGTAATTGATAGCAGGGTCATGGTAAGATTAGCCAGTCCCACTTAAAGGTCCTTGATGCTTTTCTGCTTTGAGGGTTGTTGGTGACTACCCTAGTACCTCATTCTACTTCTTTTCCTAGCTCTTAGTTGGAATATAAATAATCTTTATGCCAAAGACATTTTTCTCCCAACCCACTGAATTTAAGTCTCAGATTCCTAAGTGTGATATAATTCTGGAAATTACATGTCTTAATAGGTGTATGGTTTAATACATTGTTCTATGTCCATGGACATTGAATATTACATAGAACATTTTACATTAGTAAAATATGAAACACATTATTAGCAAAATTAGTTACATGGGAGTGTCTGTTTGGCGAGGATTTATTGAACTTTATATCTAGATTTTTTTAATTTCCTTTATATTTCAATATACTTGAATAAGACATTAAATATATTAAAATAAATTTAATAATATATACCATGACTGTATTATACATACTAATAAATTCAATCTGTCAATATATAAAAATGCATAGACTCTGATTTTACATATCATGACATAATACTATGATAATCATATATCATAATCAAAACATTTCTCTATTCCATTATATTAATATATGTATATATATGAATAATTGTTTTTTCAGATGCAAGGTTGATTTTTACATTTAAAATGAACCAGTAAAATTACTTTTATTAAGAAAATAAAAATAATATTGTTCTAAATGCAATAAAAGCTTTGACAGTTACATGCACACACAGTATTCCATATATTAAAATATATTCTTTGTCTAATAAAGGGAATCTACAAACTTATCTAAACATAATACTATTTATTGATAAAATTTTGAAATATATTATTTTGAGATCAGGAATGAACAAGGTTCTTTATTATCCTCACTTCTACAACAGTGTACTAAAAGACTTATCCATTGTCATGCAAAAGAAAAATTTATACATTAGCATTAGAAAGGAAAATATAAAACTGTCATTACTCATGAATACTATAACTACATACATATAAAATATAAAAGAATTCATAGATAAAGAGTCTAGCAAGGGTGGTATATACAATCAAGGTCAAGTTTCTAACTTAAATTTACTTCTGTATACTGGCAACAATTAGAAGATTATATTTGGAAATTATAACTTCAAATTCATCATAACTTCAAAAATGGAAGATACCTAAAATAAAATATAATAAAATAAATACAGTCTTCTATGCAGAAAATTTTAAATATTATTGAGAAAAAATATGAAATAAGACAAATTAAGAGAGAGAGAGAGACAGATCAGGTTTATTAATGCATGACCTAATTAATGTTGTAAAGATGTCAGTTATTTCTAAACTGATCTGTTGATTCAATACAATCCTGATTAATATCCCAATGTATTTTGTTTTGGAACTCAAGAAGCTGGTTTAAAATGTATGTGGAAAATTAAAAGACAAAAACACTAATGATATTATTGAGTAAGGTGGGAAAGTTTGTTCTCTTATCTATCAAGAATTATTATAACTACAGTAACGAGGGCCATGTGATGTTGACCAAAGAAAAGAAGAGGAAACTTAGAAACAGATCCATAAATGTATAGAAACTCGATTTTTAACAAAGGTGACACTGTAAATCAGTGGTATTGGGAAAACTAAAAAAATAAAATAAAATTTGACCTTATTTCATACCATCCACAAAACTAAATTTCAAAGGAGTATAAATATAAATGTGAAAGGTAAAATAACAATGTTTCAACTTGGTATACTATCTTAAAATTTCTTAATATACACAATGCTATAAATAAAAACACTACATAATTAGATAAGTTAAATTAAGAACTTCTAGTTGAACTTAATTAAGATAGTGAATAAACAATAGCATGGGAAAAGATATTGCAATGCATAATGAACCAATAAACCATCCAGAATGTAAAAAAATAATTCCTTCAAATAATATATTACATAACCCAATGAGAAATGGGCAAAATACATTAAGTGACCTAATATTTCATTTACCCAGCCTGAAGGTACAGAGTACTCATTCTATTTAAATTTGTTAAATAAAGTTTATTTTTAACCTTTTCATTCTGAGAAATATAACAATGTAAAAAATGCATAAAGAACTTCAAAACTCAAAGATTTTTCACACATAATTCATTGCATGGATGTAATAATTTATCCTTAAAATTGTTGATACTTATTTAAAGCAGTTGTCATTATTAGTACTGTAGATAATGATGCTAAGATCATTTGTGTATATGATTCTTAGTACAACTTGTGCATGCATTTTGGCAGGATATATATCCAAGAGTGGAATTGTTAAGTCACAGGATATGAGTATGCTTAATCTTGAAATTTAGTCAATAGCTGCAAACTTGTTTCCAAAATGTATGTCTTTACATTCCCACCAGAAGCATATCAAACACTTGATATTATTGGTCTTGATATTGTCAGTGTTTTCTTTTTATTTTAAGTATCTTGTCAGTTCTGCATGAAATCTTGTTTTTTACGTTGTGTTTCCAAAATTACTAATGGAAATTAATAACTATAGTTACAAATAACAACTTGAAAAATTCTCAATGGAACATAATACTGAGAAGAGAAGCCAAACACAAGACACTAATTCCATTTATACAGTTAAAAATATGTGGTGGTTACAGATGTCTACTGTACAGATAAACTATTTAGAAAGCATTAAAATGGTAACTGCAACAGTAGAGAAGGTGGTTATTGTTAAGGAGGAGGAAAAAGTGCTTACAGGGGCCTAGTCAGCAGCTTACGGGTGCTGGCAATGTTTATTTATTTATTTATTCTCTTTACATGAATGGTGACTGCACGGGTAACCACATTGTAATATGTCATTAAGTTAAGTGGTTTTCTTTTGTAAATTTATCTTTAGGAGCACAAATTTAATTATAAAGGAAAAAAGCTCGGACAAATGAGTAGGGTTGATGTGTGGAAGAAGAGCAAAGTCTAATAGCTCTGGGTGAACTGGAAAGTAAACAGAAGAGCCCTTAACTGCCCTCCTCTTTAGGGGTGTTGTGACAAGCTGGCCCAGCCAACATGGGTCCTTCGAGCAAGCGAGGTGGTCAGAACACCTCTTAAATAAAATTTTGCAGCTTCTGATCGGAGGGAGAATAATGTTTTATGTTTGAGATATCCATGTCCAAACAGACAGTCAACTCAAGGAAAATTTGAGACAGATATTAGGAGCTCAAATGGGAAATCCATGTCTTTGAGAAGTAAAGAAAATAATGTGAAGGAATGACAGACCAATCCTGTGAGTATTAAGTAAGCCAGCCAGTGGCAATCCTTTGACTATTAAGTAAGCCAGCCAGTGGTAGGACAGATTTGTTTCTTTAGCTTGACAAGTGGACAAGCCAGGTTTATGTGCAAAAACCTGAATGGAAGATAAATATCCTGTTAGTCTTCAAGAAGTTTACATTTTCCTTGGGAAGGCACATTAACTACCATCATTATATTCAGGGTATCACAAGTTTCCAGCAAACCCCTATAGGTGGGACCACGATGTGTTCCCGCCCACTGCATGTGTTCCCGCCCATCAGGAATATATCTTTGGGGACAGGACAGAGATGGGAAGGACCTGAGCAGAACCTCAGCAGTGGGTGTGTTGAACTATGGAGTGATGAAAACTTTGAACAATCAGTCTGTTGACTCAGGTTTCAGGGTTTGAAGAAATTGTGAAGTCAGAAATGAAAGCTGTTATTTGGAAAGGAGCCCCATTCTATGATTAATATGGAGAAGTCCGGAAGAAATTTCTAGGTGTTATAGAAATGTTTATGACACGCCAATGCATCATCTGCCTAAGGCCTCAAGTTCTGAATGCTCAGTATCTCTCACCATAGGTACCCTTCTGGCTTTGCTTCAGTCAGTTTACAGTTTTTTCATGAGGGCTGCTTTTAGTTATCCACATTACTGACTGAGTGGGAGGTGAAGGAACAATGTTTGACTTTCTAGGTGATGTCAATAATCTTATGTCTCATGCAGTGGCGAATATATACTGTAATGGACTCATATTTATCAGCATACACTTATCTCTGAGGTCACTAACAATATAAGATTTAGTCACAACAGGCTGAAACTGTACAAAACAATCAACCCCACATCACAGCCAGAAAGGAGACTGAAGTTTATCTGTAATCATAGTCAGTACATAGAATAATATTATTCTAAGATTTGGAGCTATGCTTTAACCTGTTTTCATAATGGACATCCAGCAGTCTCAGAAATCCAAATACACTTCACACTCAAAATAATTCCCCTTTTTATGTTTTCTTCCTTTGCTCTCTGTGGCCTTTCCCAAATAAGTGTGTATGGAATTTGCCCAAATTTCATTTCATTTTTTGACCGTCTGCCAACCAGATAATAGCAGGCATCAGATCAAGGATTTAGTTAAGTGCTTCATCTAGCAGTATTTATGCTACATAAATTATTCATACAGTACCTCCAGAACAAATTGCACTTTGATTATACAGTCATTTTTTAGTCCATTCATTTAACAGAGATCACGGAAGATCAGAAGAGCCACACTTGAAAATGGATAATGCACTTGGACTCATCACCTGCTCTGTGTCCTCAGCTCTCCTTTCTGGTGGGGAGCTCTCCATCAAGGGTCTTTGTAAAGATCAAATAAGGTAAGATATGTGAAAGTTTTTGAATGGTAAATGTACTGAATAAACAGAGATGGTTGCCCTTGGGAGGTACACTTTTAAAGTAGAATGCTTTGAGGTCACATAGATTTGTGTTTGAATGCCAACCAGTTGTATGACCCTGGGGGAAAACCTCAGCTATCTGAGACTCAGTTTCATTGCTGAAAAATAAAGCTATCAAAAGCCATCCTCCCTCAGGAGGGCAGGAAGAAGGAAAGGAAATCATATATGTAAAATACTAGCACTATGCCTTGCGTATGACATGTGTTCAGTAAATAGACTTCTCTTTTCCTATGGCTCTTTGATGGCATTTGACAGCATCATGATTGTCATCAACATTGTTTGTTTTTTCCTTAATGTGCATATGTGCTCGGCTGCCAATTTGATTCTAAGTTCTTGAAAGACAATTAAGTTATTTATTGTCCTGACCTCCTCTCCTCCCAGGGCCTAACAGAGATGAATACATGCATATATTTATATGTAGCTTTAAAGGTGGGCTATCTATTTGGTATATTACTTGCCTTTGCATATGTCCCCCAACTCCTAAATAAGAAGCCTTGTGCTCATTCGAAGGAGCCAGTTTGGGCATATGCATAGATTCAAGGGGAAGGTGGCTTAGATAGGAACACATATGCTGCCACTGAGATGATATCAAAACAATCAAAACCTGGAATGAAATTCCTCAAACAATTGGACCTACTGAAGCAAGTAAATGATCAAAAAATGGTGAATCCTGTGCTCCCCACATGTTCAGTTTACTGAGTAAAACCTGCAGTAACCCTTTGAGCACTTATTATAATTTTATGCAAATTACACTGAAAGAGCCATTGCTAAACTTGTCTTGCCCCTAAATTACCTGAAGAGCTGACATTATTTTAGGAGCCAAGTGAAAAGTAAAATCTGGGTTCCTTCTTTAAGAAAGCAGAAAAAGGGTCATTAAAATTGCTAACATGCATATGTCTTTGTTTCTTGGTGTCTTTGAGCTACTAAGCTTTTTTGTTTTTTTTTAATGTTACACTTTGTCAGGCAAAGAAATACTTGACAAGTGAGTGCAGATTCTCACAGTTGCCCATTCACCCTTCCTGTGACTCATCAAGAGAGCCTTCTGGCTCAGCCCTCCTGCCAATTGCCCTACAGACACACCCGGCCCAGGCTTCAGTGGGAAGTGAGTCTCCTCCCACAGGCCTGTACCCCAACACATGGAGGGTGGGCGACCCTTAAAGGATCAAAACTCTGTTCTACGATATGTGTGATGTCTGTATTGGGTGGGAGTGGGCAAGACACTAGCCCTTCTTACTGTGTCACCTTCTTATTGTGCCCTCATGTTGCACAGCTGGAGCAGGGATAGCTCTGTCTTGTCTGCCCGAAGGCCTGGAGATGCCATGAGGTATGTTTATCCCCAACTGTTGTGACGTGTGTTCCCAAGTCTTTGCTGTGAGTGGAGGCTGGCCAGAGGGAAAGCTGAAGTTTTCCCTCCTTGTGCCAGAGGGAAAACGGGAGTATCAGTATGTTGGGAAACCGGCAGCCCAAACTTCATTGTTAGCTGAAGATCTAAGCCCTATGTGTGTGTTTCTTTTTCCCGCTGAGCATCACTTACAAAGCACATCTTCAACGACAAACTAAAAATTTTAAGAGTATGCAAATAGGGACTCTCCTAAGCATGAGACCTTGTGTGATGCACTGGTCGTCTACAAATGAAACTGATCATGATTACCTCATATTGCTCTGTTTCCTGGGCTCTCTTTGCTTGCTGCCAGGATGTATTAAGCTATTACTTAATACTTCTCTAGAAAACTCTGATTTTGTGCTTTTAATGTGATGGTGGCTTGGTGATACTCTGGTTTGCTAGAACTGTGGTTATATAAAGTGGATATGGGCCTAAGTGGGAGGCCAAGGAAATATCCTGGAAGGAACATTAATAAACTTTATGACCTCAACTTGGAAAATTTCTGATTATTTTTGGTTCCTGAAATATATTAATGAAATCATTATTATATCTGTACTGAAAAAATGGTTCACCACTGCAAGCTTTCCACAAACTGATATGTGACTACACGCAGCATACTATGTGGTAAATAAACTGTTCTGAATATTATCTAAAGATTTACACTTGGGAATCATTGATTTTGAACATAAAGAAACATTCATATACTTCTCATGTGCATATGACAGAGTAAGTGGGCATTTTCACTTCTTCTGAGAAATGACACAAAAGCCTAAAGAACAACAATATCAGAGATGCAAACTACATGCAAACAACATGCAAACAATTCAGAGATGGTGTATAAGAGAAAAATTGGGAAAGCAAAGGGATTATAAGGTGGAAGAAGTTATTTTCTAGGCTTCTCATCTTTCATAGATGGTTGTTGAGCACTAACATTTAAAGTAATAGAGCAGCCAACTGTACTTTAATAGCAATGAAATAATTTTAATAATAATAATAAATAAAGTAATAGAGGAATAAGTACATTTAATATCACAGGTGCAAATGGTGGGAAAGAGGACATAATACCCTAAGAACAGATGGTGAGAGGTAAGTACAAGTTAAAGGAAAGATTAGCTTAATTACCACTCATAACCAGAGGTTACAATCAGAAGTCTTTCTTTAATTAAAGAGAGAATTAAAATATCATACATAGTTATAGCTCTAATGTTAACCACTACAATAAAAATCTTAGCCTTCTAAATTATTCAAAAAAGCCAAGAAAATACTATCTGGAGAAATAGTTTTATGAAGCTATAAGAAACAAAATTTAATAGAAAATATTTGAAGAACTAAGAAAAAATTCTACCATGGAATCAAATATATATAGCTAAACTCATCTTTTAAAAGGAAGAAAGCATTCCAAGATTAGACCCCAACTTTATTGTGTATGAGAGGCACGCTTATTTATAACAAATAATTCAGAGTTGAAAATGGGTTATGAGCAAAGGTGAGCTGGATTGTATTGAGTGAACTTTGTTAAACAGGAAACATATTTTCCAGATTTCCCCATTCTATATGGCCCTGAGTAGGAAAAGGGTCATGTGAGTCAGATTTGGGAGGTAGGCTAATTAGACACTTCTGGTAGGTATTCATAGTAAGATTAAAAGACAGACAGGTGGTATGGGTTCCAGTTGCCCTCACTGTCCTCTGCTCCAGATCTAGCTCTTGTTCCTCACCACTGGCCCTGCTAACTCTTCGTTGTCCTCAGCCCACCACCAGAGGCTTGCTATGAACCCACAGAGGCACTCACTATACTAGAGCATCTGCTTCTGTTTCCATGAGCTCCCATCTCACAGGTCCACTTTAGGAACTGAATGTGCTGGCTTCTTGGAAGTATGACCATTCCCACTGTCTCATTCACTGGTGTTTCAGGGGAGCTGATAAGTGAGGACACCTTCTCTTGACACTCCTGCTCCCACTTCTAGACCCTCATTTCCCTGGATCCTCCCACAGGTGGAATAAGTGTAATTTCTACCACAGTAATATGTATAAAGGGAAAAAAGCAATGGAAAAATACACAGAAACATTCCATGAGAAATAAAGTCGACCAAAAAAGGTGTATAGATAACCTAAGTAATGCAATTTTAAAAGTAGTTGTAATAGATCTATATTAATCTCTGTAGCCTGGTAACTGTGAGCAAATATTTTCCAGATGATCCATAAAACATTCTAAATAAGTGACCAATAAGAAAATATAAATAAGTTCTCAAATATTAAAATAATGCAGACAATATTATCTGATCAAAATGGGGCAAAACTAGAATCAATATAAAAGTGTGAAAATCACTTGGCTCTACTACTGGAAAATTAAGTAACAACAACAACCAAAGCCACCAAAAACATGTTAAAATAACATCTGCTTGAAAGTGTAATTGATAAATTTTAAAAAATTCAGAAAATAGCAATTATGGGCATAAAAATATTAAATTTACAGGATCCAGATAAAGCAAAGCTTATAGAAAATGTTAATTAGAACAAGATACCATTTTAATTAATTAAACTTGAATAGATTAGAAAAATTAATAAAACAATTTTCATGAGACTCTTTAGAAGCCACTCATTGCTGATTGAATTATATATTCAAAGAACTTGTCTATTGGACAATTTGTCACTATCTCTAAAATTAACAAGTGTTTATAGCTTTTGACTCAGTGATACCACTAATAGAAATTCCTTATACATGTACTCATACATGAAGACTGTCCAATGTGCAAAGTTATTTACAGCAACATTGTTTTTAATGACAGTGGTTACTTGGCTAAAATCTAAATGTTCAATAGTGGAAATGGATTAAAGAAATTATGATACACTTACACTAAATAATATTGTGCATTTTTAATTAAATTCATTGTGGTGAGATTGGTTAATAATAGCATATAGTCCATAAGTGTACATTTCAATGATACATGATCATATACTGCACTGTGTGCTCATCACCCAAATTAAAATTATATTCTATTGTCATATATTTGGCCTCCTTTACCCTTTACTAGCCCTCGCCCCTTTCCTTCTGGTAACCATCATACTGCTCTCTATGTCTGTGAGTTTCAGTAGCATATAATTGTGTGGAAAAAGGTCACATAAAAGTCGTATATAAGAAGGCTCTTTGGGCAACATACTAAATTTGTTTAAAAACAGCTCTTTGTCTTTATACAAACAATTATATCATACTAATATTATTTGCACATGGTGATAAAATCTAGACAAGTAATGTGCATCTTAGGAAAGAACAAGTAAGTTTCTTATGCGTTGATCTGAAGGTATTGTTGGAATATGTAAAATGAAATGTAAAATGAAATGAAAAAATGAAAAAAGCAAGATGCAGAATAGTTCAAGATGCATAATATACATGTATTTGCCAAATTATGTATATTAAAATGGAGGAAGATGTCTATATATTTTGTATACCTGTAGAATATTTCTGATGATACACAGTAGATTAAAAATCAGTTGTTCCAAGGAAGGGCACCTGGCTTTCTAAAGGATAAGTATATCAAGAAACTATTACCTGCATATCTTTATGTATATTTCTAACTGTTTACAGTGTGATTGTATTCATTTTTTCAAAAATGAATAAACATAAAGATAATAGTAACCCTATTTCCCCCAAAAAAACAAAGCAATCAATATGACAAACAACTATGCTTTTTAAAATAAGAAAGTAATGGACTAGAATTAATACCAGGGGGATTGTGTATAACCTCTACAGCCTCTCTTATACCAACTATCAGAAATCACCCACAGAGTGTATTCTACCTGTGGTGGGGTTGGGGTGGGAAAGATTACACACACACACACACATATGTATTTGTATATTCTTTGCATATATATATATATATATATATATATATATATATATATATCCTTTCCTAAAGCTATAAGCCACTATTAATTAATTTTGTACCTCTATACACATAGAAATATGTACACAATATTCTTACATTGGATTAGTCCCTCTTCTATCTGAACATGATGTTGCTATTTCATGTACCTCCTGTGGTACTTCAGACCAGGTGCAGCCTAGGCAACCTCTGCATCTAGACTCAGCATCAACCACATTCCATATAAATCCTTTACTCTAACTGTACAGAAATACCTATTCATTAGCAAACAAACATTGCTTCCTTGAACTCACTAATTTCCATTCTATTAGCCATGTGCGTAGTTTCGCATTTATCTGACCTTGCCTAGTTCTGCCTGTTGCTATCCCTCTTATCACATATGCTCCCCAGAGTTCTATATCTGATAATTCACCTATTCCCTGAAAACTCCTGTAGGTCTCAAGTTAGGAAAATTTTCAGACATTGTCTTATTTATAAGCATATGTCATTTTTCTTTCTAGTTTATAATCCCTACAGGTAGAGGACAAAATTTCATTAATATTTTTCATAGCAATTAATAGATTTCCCAATACAAAGTGGAGTTCTTTTTCCTCTCAGCTGTTCTTTTACTTATTTCTTTTTAAATAGGTTTATTAAGTTATAGTTTATATACAAAGACTTACATGTATTTAATGTGTACGATTTGATGAGTTTGAATCTATGCAATTTAATAACTTTTGAGATAATAAAAAAGTAACTGGGTATATGTATGCTTCTTTCTTTTTCATTTAAAGTTGATGATGATAGTACATTATAGTTACTCTATTTTTAAATAATGAAATACATATATGCTTATTTTTTACTTTTAATTTGAAAGTATAATTATGGCAATATGTGCATATGAAAATGGGAGAAAATATCTGTATATGCTTATATACTTATAGAAGATCTATATTACCTATATCTTTATCTTTATTTAGCTATAAAATAAATGTAAACAATGGAGACACAATGGTCTCAACATCAGAAAATTGTCTCAACATCAGACAATAATATTTAAAAAATCTTAATGGGCATTAATTTGCAACTGGTGCACTGCGCTGGACACTGTGGTTATTAAAACAAAAAGTAAAGATTTATTCCCTGGAGATGAAGCCTGGAGTCTATGGGTAGGGCCAGACAGTCACAAAGTGACAGGGACTAAACACAGTGTAGAAATATTGGGTTGCCCAAAAAGTCTGGTTTTTTTTCCATAAGATGGCTCTAGTAGTCCTCAGTTGTCTTTAACTTCATCTCAAACAATTTCATTGAATTGTATTGTGACAGGTGTCATATCAGCATGCATTAAAAAAAAACTTACCGAGACTGGTGAACTTTTGTATAGCCATTTTAATATTGAAGATGGAAGAAAATATGCAATATTAGGGCATATTATACTTTATTATTTCAAAAAATGCAACTGAAATACCCCAAAAGATTTGTGAAGCATATGGAGAAGGTGCTGTGACTGATGGAACCTGTCAAAAGTGGTTTGCAAAGTTTCCTGCTGGAGATTTCTCTCTGGACAATTCTCCACAGTCAGGTAGACCAGCTGAAGTTTATAGCAATCAAGCCAAGATGTTAACTGAGAAAAATCAATGTTATACCATGAGGGAGACAGCCAATCTACTGAAAATATCCAAATTAATAAAGTTATTGGTAAAAGTGAAAAATGTGTCTTTATTTTTATGGAAGAAAACAGACTTTTTGGACAACCAAATACTTCATGTTTTCCTATGAGAGATTCATTAGCAAGAAAATCAAGGTAGTATTTTTTTAATCCCCATCCCCCAAGTATAGTGAACAAAAAATAACGCTGTAAGCATGTCTCAGCAATGTCATTTAGGGAGGTTACTGAAATAACTAAGATAGTTAATAGAAGAAATTTTATTCAGACATGTTCAATTTAGGAGCTTGTGAGAATATCCAAATGGAAATGTTTGTGGGCTGTGTATGAAAGAAGATCAAGTCATCCACACAGACATGGAGTGGAAACAATGACCACATATGAACCTCCCCCATGGCAATTACATAGAATTCCAAGATGTGAGCCCAGGTCCAAATGTCTGAATTTATCAATTTTTATAAAACTTGTGGTTGCCAAAAGTGACTTAAAATTATAATCTGTAGAAGGTAAACAAAAAGAGTTAAGTATTATGGAACCCCATTGGGAATTAGGTAATATTAATAATATCAATTCTCATTCATATTATAACTACTTATGCCAAGAATTATGTTACATGCCTTAAAGTAGAACTGTTTTTATTTTTGAGAGTTTAAATAAAGGTTAACAACATTATGTAACTTATTCAGAGGTTAATATTAGTTTTAATTTATTTCACTTTAAAGTATAAAAGGCCTCAGAAATTCAAGTACAATTAATACTGAAAAAAAAAACCATTGAATTTGACAATGTAGCAATCATTAACTCATTAGTTAATCTGACCAAACCAAAGAAAACAAGTAAACTAAAACTTTTAATAAAATGGGAGTTATTGAAACAGAATGGTTAAGTCACACTTGTGAGAAAAGAAGGCCATGTAGTACTTCTCAGAGAATTAAGAAAGAACCACTGATGTTTAAAACATCTACAATTGGAATGAACAAATGATTCCTCATTGAAGAGTGAATGGAACTTCAAAATAAAGAGCCAAAAATCCTCTCAATGACAGATACTGACATTTATGAACAAATTATATTAGGCCAGTAATTTGCTCCAAAATAATGTCAAAGATAAAATGTTGGTATAGTAGGTAAAACATAAATTGGTAATAGATGAAGCTGAGTGACAATTACATGTGATTCATTATATATTTTTTTCTTCAAAAAAAGAAAAAGAAATGAAGATTGTAAATGTAACCACCTGATCCAAAAATCTGAAAGTATAGCTGTAGGAGACCATTCTGCATGGCATGGGCCTAGCTCCCACTAAGAGATGCACAGGATGCACGCCCACAGATAGGTTTTCCTGTGGGGAATCAGGCCTTCAATATGCCTAGGCCACTTTGAGTCTTGCTTTTGCTAAAAACTCCCTCATACAGATTTGTATCAAACATTTACTACAAAATAACTTCCTAAAATCCATGCTAAAACTCCCCAGTATGAAGTGTAACTGGATCAACTACTTTTCCATTTTCATTTGCAAATATCCCTCTTCTGTGATGTCATTAGTGGCATCGGCTCCTTTGTTTTCTGTAAAAGGTAACCACCTAAAGCAACCTGCGCATAGTAAATGAGGACCATCATGTAATGTGCTGAGAAACCCAATAAAGGCCTGTCACAGCAGGGGCCTTAGCTTTTGCTCCCCTTGAGAGAAAAGCCATGCTCTCCCTTTTCCTCCACCAGACTCGGTAGTTCGGTAGTTCGTGTGAATGTCTCTCCCCAACCCACAATGTCTTGGACCCCACAAGATGGGGTCCACATCATATAGCAACTTTGAGAAATAAGGTAGTTGTAATAAGGGTCTGAAGTGGTTACAGTGTGCGTGTGTGTGTGTACACACACACACACACATATATATCTTACATTTATTGTTATGATTAACTAGTTTTATTTAGTTTTACTGAAATGTAATTGACATATACCATTGTATAAATTTACAGTGAACAGCTTTACTTGACATACTATTATGAATTTATTGCCAGAATAAATTTATGCTAAGTAAAATAAGTCAGAGAAAGACAAACACTGTATGATCTCACTTACATGTGGTATCTTAAAAAATATATTAAGTGTATTTTAATATTAATATTATATAATGGTTAAATTACATATGATATACTATATTTATATTATGTGTAGATATTTCAGATGACAGACACTTGGAAATTCTTATATGTAGAGAACTAAAATTTGCAAATAATAAGAGCTGATATTTATTGTGTATTTTGAATGTACATGGCACTATCTTAAGTGCTTTACTTGATTTATCTCATTTATCATTACAACAGCCTTAGAAAGTAGGCAATATTTTTCATCCAAATTCAGATAATTAGTCTGAACCTTGGAGAAGTTAAATGATTTTCTCAGGTTAGATTTCCAGAGGGGCTAGGAGGCAGGTTCCAGAGCACAGATGCAGAGGTCAACTTTCACCAGAAAACTCCTTTCTTGAAATGGAGAGAGGAGCTTGGTTCCTATTGAAGTAATGTAATGAGACTACAGAGAAAGACAGAATGGCTAGTTTTCTCATTGCTTTCATATTCACTTCTGTGACTTATATTGGTGTGACCATTTTTCTGTAGGAAAAAAGTAACTGAACCCCAAACAGATGGAATGGTCTGCCTGAGGTGTAGTCACAAAGCCAACAAATGGGCAGAAGACCCTGATCACTTCACTACTTGCCTGTGTTCCTTTCATGTGCAAAATCAGCCAGAGCCCAGGATATAATTATTTCCTGGGGATGATTTCAAATATTTGATTTTATTATTTAGCAATTTTCTCTTGCAGTTTCTTCATTTGCTTCACGTAGAGATTTATTTATTTAAACGTGGCCCAAGAGATGTGGATGTTTCTTTGCCTCTGGTATTGCTTGTTATATCTGTATAAAAAATCTCAAAGGTCGGTTTTTAAAAAATACAATGTATTTTGCTTCCTTGATATTTAATTCTGGCTTTGGTGGTACTGCAGGGGAGGGAAGCCTCACTATTTAGTTCAGTTTCTGGGTAGGTCATAACTGTTTTTAGCATCTGCAGCAGACCTTAGAAGACTCGTAAGCAGGTATTTTGGAACCTAATAGTGGCCCAACAGTGATAAATGTCAGGGACTTCAACCTGTGAGAAAGGCAGTTATAAGAAACCTGTGGTTGGTTTGAGATAGAACTATAAATACCAATCAGTTTTAAAAAGAAGATATGTCTAATAAAATCTGCCTAACTCTCTTTGGAAAAAGACCTGAAGTAAGTGATCAAGACGGAAGGTCCTTTAAGTACTCCACATTGATAATACTGATGTGCTGTTTTTAGTCCAAACATCAACAGTCCATGGATTTATTAGGACTTCAGTGAGTGAATCGCTAAATTAAATAAGCTTAAACAAAATTTTGGGATCTTTTTATTTTTAATTTTATAAATATGTTTGTTGATTTTAGAGATTAACAAAGGAATAGAGAGAGAAACATGGATGTGAGAGAAACAACAATAGGTTGCCTCCCATTTGTACCACAAGTGGGGATTGAACTCACAACCGAGGGATGTGCCCTGATGGGAATCAATCCCACAGCCTTTTGTTGTACAGGGCAGCATTCCAACCAATTGAGACTTACTGGCAAGGGCTATTCTTTTTTTATTTTTTAATTGAATATATTGGGGCAATATTGGTTAATATAATTGTATAGGTTTCAGGTGTACACTGCTATAATATGTCATCTGTATATTGTAATGTGTGCTCATCACCCCAAGTCAAGGCTCCTTCCATCATCGTTTATCCCCCTTTGCCAATTCTAGCACCCCCCATGCCCCTTTTCCTCTAGTAATCACCATACAGTTATCTCTGTCTGTGAATGTTGTGGTTGTTGTTGTTGTTTTTGCTTAATTTTTCTACCTTTCTCCCCAGCCTCCCCCAACTACCTCCCCTCTAATAGCTGTCAGTCTATTCTCTGTACCTAAAAGTCTGTTTCTATTTTGTTTGTTTATTTTATTTATTACATTCCACATATAAATGAGATTATATGGTATTCATCTTTCCCTGACTGCCTTATTTCACTTAGCATAATGCTCTCCAGGTCCATCAATGCTGTCACAAAAGTTAAGAGTTCCTTCTTTTTATGGCCAAGTAGTATTCCCTTGTGTAAAAGTACCATAACTGTTGTATCCACCCATCTACTGACAGGTACTTTGCTGCTTCCAATCTTTGGCTATTGTAAATGAACATAGGGGTGAATATATTCTTTAAAATTAGTGTTTTGGGGTTTCATTGGATATATTCCCAGAAGGAGAATCACTGGGTCGTAAGACAGTTACATTTTTAATTTTTAAAGATAATTCCATACTGTTTTCTACAGTGGCTGTACCAATCTGCATCCCCACCGACATTTTGCATTTTTTCACATCCTCACCAGCAGTTATTGTTTGTTGATTTATTGATGACAGTCATTCTGGCAGGTGTGAGGAGATACCTCGTAGTGGTTTTAATTTGTATTTCTCTGGTGATTGCTGACATTGAGCTTTTTTTTACATACACCTATGGGTCATCCTGTTTGGAGAAGTGTTTATTCAAGTCTTTTGCTTTTTTTATTGGATTGTTTTCTTGGTGTTGAGTTGTATACAATCTTCATAAATTCTACATGTTAACCCATTATCAGATGTATCATCAGAAAATATGTTCTTCCATTCAGTAGGTTGTCTTTTCATTTGGTTGATGGTTTCCTTTGCCGTGCACTTTTTAATTTGAAGTAGTCTCTTTTATTTATTTTTCCTTTAGTTTCCCTTGCCCCAAGAGATATATTATAAAAAATATTGCTATGAGAAATGTCTGAAATTTTAGTGGCTATGATTTCTTCTAGAATTTTTATGGTTTTGAAACTAACATTTAAATCTTTAATTCACTTTGAGTTTATTCTTGTGTATGGTGTGAGGAGGGGATGTAGGTTTTTTTGCTTTGTATATAGTTGTCCAATTATCACAACACCATATATTGAATAGAATATTCTTACCCCATTTTATGTTTTTGCCTTCTTTGTCAAATATTAATTGATTATAAAATTGTGGGTTTATTTCTACTTTTTTATTTCTTCCTTTTTAACTATCTATCTGTTTTATGCCAGTACCATGCTGTTTTGATTACTATGACCTTCTGATATAATTCCTTAGCATGATTCCTCCAATGATTCCTCTAGATTGCTATGGCTATTCAGGGCCTTTTGTTGTTCCATATAAATTTTGGGGATGTTTATTCTAGTTCTGTGAAATATGCCATTGGTATATTGAGAGGAATTGTATTAAATCTATAAATTGCTTTAATGATGTTGATTCTTCCTACTAACACCATATATGTTTCCACTTATTTGTATCTTCTTTCATTTCTTTTTTCAGTGTTTTATAATTTTCTGTGTACAGGAATTTTATGTACTTGGTTAAGTTCATTTCTTGGGGAAGGGAGAGAAGATGGTAGCAAGGTAGGTGGAAACAGAGTCCACTTCCCCCAGGACACAGGTGAAACACCTAGCTGATCTTCTGAGGAACAGAACAAACAACTAACAGTATTTCAGAATATATGAAAATTGGAGATCAAAAATTATAGAAGGCATTGAAAAATCAGATGGTAAGGAGAATGCTTAAGGACAATAATGTCCCTGGGACTAGCACGGGGACCAGGTTGGCTGCAGTCCCAGGCCCTGTGCTCACCAGGTCTGCTGTGAGATTCTTTGGAGAGAGCCAGGAGAGACCACATGCTAGTTTGGATGGGAGAGGCTTGAATAGGAGAAATTTTTCAAAAAAAAAGAGGAAAAAGAGGTACTCCTCAGCTGTTTGGGGAATTCTCCACAGTAGCCTCCAGCCTCCTGTGCCCCTATCCACACAGTCCTGGGTTGGTGCGCACCTAAACCACAGCCGAGGGCCTCCCACCCACGCCTAGTACAGAAGCAACAGGGACAGTACACACCCGGTCCATGGCCACATAGTAGCCTGTCCACAGTCATGCCTGAAGCACCAGGGACCGAGCATGTCCCACCTGGCTCCTGCACCCAGAGCCCTGCAGGGCCAACTGGAGGAAGGCTGAGGAAGGCAGAAAATCCCCACAGAAAGGAGCTACAGTCCCAGAAAGACTTGACTCAGTGGGGGACTAAACAACCTTGAAGGGGTACTGAGAGTCCCTAGTATCTAGGACAGCAAAGAGTGAGAAGGTGGTGTGTAAGTTGCCTCTAATTGGTGCATCTCAAGGATAGCACAATCAGTAGACTAAAGACTTAGTCTGGGCACATAAGGGCACTGAGGAACTGGGCTGAGGCTGGACAACAGCAAAAGGTGCAGTTCATGAAGGGAGAAAAGCAAAACCAATCTCTCCTCACCCTCTGTAGCCAGGAAGAAAAGCAGAACTGGCCTGACCAGTTTAAAGCCATAGGAAAGCTTTTTCTTTTTCTTTTTCTTTTAATTCCTTCTTCTTTCTGTCCTTCTATCTTTTTTTATTCATTCTGCCTCTTCCCTTTCCTTTTTTACTCCTTCTTGCTTCCTTCTTTTTTTAATTCCTTCTTTCTTTCCTTCTTTCTTCCTCTTTCTTTTCTTTTTTCTTTTCTCCTTCTTCCTTCCTTCCTTTCCTTTTAATTCCTTCTCCTTTCCTTAACCCTTTTGCCTTTTTTTCCCCACAAGTGAGACAATAATACCTAGAGCAAGGAAAAGACCAGAGTTAGACCCAAACAGGGTATCCCAACAACAGAGATAGTGAGACAATTTTCACTTTGGTACAGTAGAGAAGTTGCAAGAAGGGAGTGGTGAACACCAGTACACCTGCTGCAAGATAAAACCCACCAGTGAAGGAACCACAAAAAGATAACAACAGAACAAGGAGAAGGAGGAAGTGGATGCCAAACTAACCTTAATCCAACAGTGATATGAAAATACAACGAAAAGGTGGAGAAATTACCAAAAACAAACAATGGAACAAGAATGAGAGAGAATCCTCAAAAACTTGTACACAAAGAGAATGACCTTCAAAACAACCTATCTACACCTTCACAACAGAATACAAGACATGGTGGATGGAGTGATTCTCAGTTAACAAGCTGGAGGGAAGGACCCAACAAAGAAAGACCCCAAGACAATCAAAACCCAAAGACATACAGAAAGCCAACACAAATGACAGCCCAAGACCAGTGCACTCAGGAGATTAAGGAGACTTCACCACTGAATCTCAAAGGTATTCCACCATAGAAGTTCACACCATAAACACAGAGAGTCAGAACAGATCAATTTAAGAAACAGGCTAACAAGAAGAGTCTCACAAACAATGGAAAAACAAAGAAACATTCCCCAAATGAAAGGAAAGGAGGAAGCCTCAGAAAGAATGCCAAATGAAAGAGGCAACTCAACTATCATATATTGAGTTCTAAGCAATGGTTATCAGGAAGCTCAGTGAGCTCACAGAGAATTACCAGAAACTACAGGAAAACTACAATGAACTAACTACAAAATATGAAAACATGAAAAGGAATGAGAAACTATCAACAAGGGCCAAGAGGAAATAAAGAATACAATTTCTGAACTAAAGAACACAGTAGAAGGAATCAAAAGCAGACTCGATGAAGTAAAGGATCAGATCAGTGAGCTGGAGGATAAGGTACCAAAAAAAACACCCAGAAAGAGCAAGAAAAGGAAAAGAGGTGCAGAAAGAATGAAGAAGGATTAAGGGAAATGCAGGATAACATGAAACAAATAATATCCACATAATAGGGATACCAGAAGGAGAAGAGGAAGAGCAAGGGATAGAAAACCTGTTTGGGAGACTAATAATGGAAAACTTCCCTAATCTGATGAAAGAAAAACTCAAACAAACCTATGAAAAACAGAGAGTCCCAATCAAGAGTAACCCAAAGAGTCCCACTTCAAGACACAG
>PVKM010008542.1:0-38783 GCA_004027735.1 Carollia perspicillata
CAACACTACGTCATTGTTCCTCGGTGGCCATTTTTTTGATGTGTTCATGTCATTTCACATTTTGGGAACAGAAAACAATATACATTCAATTTAGGAAGACCCCTAATCTGGTTCTACAGAGCACCTTCATTAGAGGAGATTGCAAATTTCATGACTGCTTCCTTTTCTCCCTACTCATTGTCAGTCACCGTAGAGTTTAACAGCAGCTGGCTAGACCTGCAACCACCATAATGGAGAAGCAAGCCTTGGTCAGCCTGCTTTTGTGCATCTCAGATGTGTTCCTTCTGCCCACCCCGATAACACACGCACTAGAGGACTGCTTTGGTGTCTTTCTCAATGGAAACAAGCTTTGCTACTCAGCAGGCAAAAGCAGTATTTCAACGCTTGTAAAATTGCAAAAAGCCATATATGCCCAAAGAGGCCATCATTGCTTTATTTGTGTTCTTCATTATTTGCCCGGATGTGTTCACACTGGAACCTTTCACTGGAATTAAACAGTACTTTTATTTATATTGGAAAGTATGTAAATTGTATGCCTTTGGCATTCTCTACAGTACCTTCGGAAGAGCTGTGAATCCGCTTGCTTATGTAAAATTAGAGACCAGTAAGATGACACTCAAGTAGGATGAGATGCCGTTTCATTGAGCTTAAAAGGAAATCTTCCAGAAGCTTTCATGGCTTGCAGAAAGTCAAAAGCAAATAGCATTCTCTACAGCCTTTCATGAGGAATGGTTACAGGTGCTGTGGACATGACACAGGAGGTCTGTGGACCCGCCAGATTTTTACTTCAAAGATTATTTTTTTAAGAAACACTAGGTACTAAATGATACTGGAGAGAACCATAAAAATGGTGTATGGTGTACTTTTGTTTGGGGGAAGCACACAATGGGGATTGGGAGGAAGACAAGGCAATCCTTCTCACTTTTTCAAGTAAAAGGAAATTATTGACTGATACCACTATTTTTTCCTCCTGAAGTAAACTGGTTTATTTTTATTTTTTTATTTTTTTTATCTGTTTTTCCCAACAGCACCATCATCCATTGCTTTGGTACAAGCTAAAGAAGTTACCAGATACAGTGTTGCTCTGGCTTGGCTGGAACCAGATCGGCCCAATGGGGTCATCTTGGAATATGAAGTCAAGTACTATGAGAAGGTATTACTTGAATGAGCAAGGTTCCCCACTCCCTTCCTTTTTTCCTGTCCTTTTCCTCCTTCCCTCCCTCCCTCCCTTCCTCCCTCCCTCCCTCTCTTTCTCCTTTTTTTCTTTCATGTCTAGTTTTTGGCCAATTATAAATCCTAGAGTACCAGTGAATCTCAAAGCCTAATGCATTTTGCCTCTTAATCAAATCCAGTTATGAATTTTTGTATTAAGTTGATTATCTTCAAAAACAGGAAAAAATACACTGCATTCTAATAACAATATTTTTCCTAGCAATGAAAATCAAGATAGCTAGTTCTAATTTATAAAACTTCTATTAAAAGAATGACTCATAGAAGTCGAAATAGCCCTGGCTGGTGTGACTCAACCCAAGTTGGTTGAAGCATTGTCTTGTGGACCAAAAGGTCATGAGTTCAGTTCCTGGTCAGAGCATATACCCAGGTTACAGGTTCGATACCTGGTCTCAGGGCATGTACGAGAATGTAACCAATTGCTGTTTCTCTCTCACATCAATAATTTTCTCTCTCTCTCTCTCTCTCTCTCTCTCTCTCTCTCTCTCTCTCCTCTCAAAGCAATAAAAAATGTCTTTGGATGAGGATTTTTTAAAAGGCAAAACAATGAGCAGCTTAAGTAGATCACTGCTATTCAAAATCATGGTGTGGCTTTTGATGACTTTCGATAGAGGATCAGAGAACGAAAAACACATTTTTCTGCCTCTTAAAGTTATAGAAAGACACTATTTTTACAAATAGCTTGCCTCTGTTAAAGGACGGAAGCCTGAAGAGAATCATTTGCATTCAAGGTTGCCTAGAAAATGAGCAATTGTCTTCCCTTTCTTTTTAAAGATAATAATTTATTGGCTTTCTATTAAAAGCAGAAAAGGAACACAGTTGTTTTCATTGAAACCAGATCACAACATTTTCTAGACAGGCAGTAGAAAAAAAAACAAGGGGATTTCTTATAGTTATTTCTTTTAAATTGATGGTCATGGAGTGAGAAAAGCCACCAAGCATCATCTAATGTTCTTTTAAAAAAGATGATGAATAAAGATCTGAATATGTTTGGTGTCAACAATGATCATAAAAGAACTCTACATTTTTTTCAACATCTCAAAAGTAACAATAGTACTGCTGACATTGAAGAGAATACAGGGTTTAGAGAGTTTATTAATTTCCATTCTCTTTCAACTTCTGAGTAGGGTGGCTTGGCTTAACTTTGCACTTAAAATGAGTGAGGATTTATTTTGTCACCTTCCTTCATAATGTAGGATCAGAATGACCGAAGCTATCGGATTGTCCGCACAGCAGCCAGGAACACGGATATCAAAGGTCTGAATCCTCTGACTTCCTACGTTTTCCATGTTCGGGCCAGAACAGCAGCTGGCTATGGAGACTTCAGTGAGCCCCTGGAGGTCACAACCAACACAGGTAACAAGTTCTGAGGTTCTTTGTACCGTTCAGGGCAAGTCCTATTACAGTGACATCCAAGGACCTGTACATAATTTTTGATTAGGCAAACATTTTGTTTCAATGAACTATGCTTGTAACTTAGAAAACCTCATGCTATTTAGAGAAGATCATTTTAAAAATAATATTATCAACCTGTTTTTTCGTGTGATTGAGAAAATGTTGTCTATTTTTTTCTTGTTTTCCACATCCTGTAAACCATGAGAAATGGGATTGCTAAACCAGTTGATAGTTGCTTAGCTTTCCTTATCTTAAGATAGGAAATTTTCCTCCTGTGGAGATTGGAGAAGAGGTCATTGTTGTCCTTCTCTATTTATTTCTAGGAATCTTTTCAAATCATCAGAGCAGGTTTCTTTTTAAGCCCGTTGGATAAATATATCCAACTCTTTCAACATTCTGAGTTGGAATGACTGGTTGATTGAATCAAAAATGTTAACAGAGGACAAACCCATCATAAGCCAGATTATGTAAGATATCTCCACCTCCATAATTAAACAAATTGAGCCTACTTGACTACCTGATCAGGAGGTGGGGGAGCAGAATTTTGACACCAGTTCCAGAAAGTAATTATTTTCACAAATTATTAAATAAAATAAATTTTTTAAGGAGAAACAGTACTCCACAATTGAATTTCAAGGGGTTTGACATTCTTTTGGATTATCCTCAAGACTTCAAGGAGGAAGTGGCCTTTGAACTGGACAATAATACGCAACTTTTTGATAGACTTCAGAAGGATAAGAGGGCGAGGAGCATTCAAAATCACTTGTCCTTTCTAAAATTTCCCACTATGGAATGCATCAGATTTTTATGTAAGTGTTAGGGTTGCGAGGAGAAAGGGGAAAAAAGCCAGGGGAAAACCCTGAGTGGTAATATTTACCATAGGATTTAATAATAATCTTCTGGTTGAATTTCTTCATACAATTATAAAAAGAATGCCCTTGTCTCATTAAAGCTGCCTTAGAAAACTCTTTTGCATGAATACTTAACGAAGGGCAAAGAGGCTGTGAGCATTCTGAGTGGCTTCAGAAATTTGAAACTTGTGACCCAGCCAGAAGTGCTACCTCTTAGGACCTTCCCAAGGGTGATGCTCGTGTGACTGTCTTTGCCAGTGCCTTCTCGGATCATTGGAGACGGGGCCAACTCCACAGTCCTGCTGGTCTCCGTCTCGGGCAGTGTGGTGCTAGTGGTCATTCTCATCGCGGCCTTTGTCATCAGCAGGAGGTAAGCACTTAACCCACTCACTGAATGCCCCCCCCCTTTCCCAGTTTTTATGAGGGAGCTTTTTGTCCCCTCCACACAAAGCAGAGGCTTTGATTAGCATTATAAACACAGCATTTGCATCTCAAGCCCCCTTCTCTCTGCTTTGATCTCCCCACACCCCTCCTGGAGCTGCCGACTGTACCCCGGTGGCAGCTCTCAGAGTTGAGAACCTGGAAAGACCCAACTAATTCCAGGAAACCAGGCTGAAAAGCAAGCCAGTGGGAGATTTCTAGATACTCTAAGCTGTAAGGTGTTACATTTATATGTCTCTTAAGCTTGGACTTACTGCCAAAGGCAAAAAAAGGAAAAGTCATGTAAAGCTTGGGACCAAAATCTGTGCTCTGCCATTTGTCAGCTAAATGACTGAACCTCTTTGAGGCTTTGTTTTCCTTTTATAAACAGGGATAATAATATCTGCCTCAAAGAGTTATTGATGGGAGACGTTTGATAGGCAAAGGAGATCATATGGCACACAGTAGGGGCTTCAGCATTTCCCGACAAAGTCGAAGGCATAGCACTGCTCTTGGAAACAAGTCTAAAAGAGGAGAATGCTTATTCTCTATAACTGTACGATCTGACTTGATACTTTAAAAACAATCTGTAAAAGAAAGAACTAAAAATGGTTTGGCAGCATATTTTTTGAACCATTTTTTGTTGTCTCCATCTACTTATTAATACTGTCAGGAGCCTCGGGAGGAAGGGGCGTGGGGGGGGCAGCTGCTTTTCTGCAACGTGTGTCCACATGTAGGCCTCCTTTGTCTCCTGTGAGAGAAGCTCCCCCTGCTCTGACCTTCACCTCCTACACCATCCGCTGTTCCACAGGGTGAGGCTTTAGGGGGGAAAAGACACAAAAAAACACAGAACCTGTGAATGTCAAAATGATCCTCTTCGATCTAAACCTTTCATGTTATAGAAGAGGAAAAGGGTACTCAGGAAGACGTAGTGCTTGTTCAGGGTCATGACACTGCCCTAGAGCCAGAGCTTCTGTGGGAGCTCCAGTAGCCATGCTGGGCTCTCAGGCCACTGTTGCATTCTCTCCCCCTGTCTCTGCTGCTGGTGATCTCACTGATGTCACAAGGATGCCTCTGGCTATTTCCACAGTCTGGGCAAGCCAGCATGCCTTTCCCTCACTTTGGTGATACATTATAATTAGGGTGATGACTATATATCTTACTTTGCCTAGATGAGGACCCAGTTGTCACATGTATTTATTAATATCATGTCCCCACCCTCACGCTCCAAAATGCCCTGTTATACAGAGATCAAGGACAGTCACTCTAATAGGGTATGGAACAACTCCTCATGGTGTATGGGCACCTGCATTGGTCATTCTGTTGGTTCTTTTCCGTGCAAAGTCTATAACTAGGTGAATCTGATTAGTGCAGCGTGTGCTATCTTGAAGAAACTAAATCTACAATAAACTTTCATCCCTGGTGCTATAATGCACACATACATATATGCATATCTGATCCATTCTATGCAATGGTATATCTTGGACTTTGGAAAGCTTAATTGGCATGAACAGAATTTGAATTTACAATGCTTTTTTTATTGCCCTGGCATTGATTTTGGAAGCCAGTCAAACTGGACTTTTTTCTTGTTCATTGTCATTTGATTGTGTGTGTGT
This sequence comes from Carollia perspicillata, assembly GCA_004027735.1. Lineage (NCBI taxonomy): Eukaryota > Metazoa > Chordata > Mammalia > Chiroptera > Phyllostomidae > Carollia > Carollia perspicillata. The sequence goes on from PVKM010008542.1 coordinate 5,513, forward strand.
GTGTGTGTGTGTGTGTATACCTGCTAGCCACATCAACACTCGGGGAATGATATGCATTAATATGTATACATCTGATAGTGGGGCGTATCCCATTAATAGGGAATCAGATGGAAGAGGAGAATAGAAATGACATGGGCTTTTGCTTTCATTACTACATATTCCTGCCTTTGAAAAATTTTCCAGTGTATATAAATAACTTTTTTTATCAGAAAATATAGACATTTAAAAGTCTAAAAATAGAAAACCATTATTAATTATCTTCCTTTCCAAAAAATATTTGGCTGAAACCCAGCACCAGGTGAGGCTCAGAACCATCTGGGACGAACGGCGCTTATTTGCAGAAATGGGGTCTCTTCTAGGGCCGCAGCCTTCTCTCCCATGCCGGTTGGAAGCATTTTCTCATCATCATCCAACTTCCCTTTAATATACATTTTTTTAAAGAAAATTTAAGTTGCCCTGAATATAGCAGTCAAACCCATGTAATTAGAAATAAGTCACCTCATTATGAGTTTCTCTCGGATGTTCTGCTTGAACGAAAAGAATGAAAATGCGATGCAGGAAGACAAGTTTATTAAAAGCCATAGCTCTAGAAAATAGCATCCCAAGCTTGATGACTTAATTTCCTCTCTGCTTTTATTGATCACTTCATTATTTAAGGCAGGATTGATAGCAGGATGCATCGGATTTCCAATCATGAGCCCCCACCGTAGAGAATGAGCCTGTCGAGTTACCCAGCGATGATTCCTGTCCCTGCTCCCCCATTTAAAAAAGAAATGTCACTTCCCAAGGCTGATAAACACTGCTTGGTGATTGGTCTTCAATGGATCACTTTTTAGAAAATGAAATGTCAACCCCTTGCCCTCCTATTGATTCTGCTTTAGCGTTGGCCATAAAGCTGTCATGGGAGGGCTGCCTGGAGCCAGGTAGCTGACAGGCTTTGCCGGGGCTGATGCACACTCAGCTGATTCTTCTGCACACGCAGGCCTGTGCTCTGTCATGTCCAACGGCAGATGTTAAAATGGGACAACAGCGGGTGAAGAGAGAGGAGACAGGTAGTGCGGATAAAAGTCTATCCCATGCTTTTAGTGAGAGTACAAGTGAAAGGTGGCAAATGGTACCCCGAAATAGTCTCGACACACCGCAGCCAGCCGTCAGGGAAAGCCACCGATGAGACACCCTCGCCTGGAAAGCGATGGGGCTGCCTCTGGCTTCTTAGACACGGAATATTCATGGCAGGATGGCTGCTGGAACCAGACCCCTCAGAGGGCGATTCCCCTGCACGTGAATTCAACGCTGCTGAGGCATGGGAGATTTTAAAGAGGTAGATGGGCCGGGACCCCCAGGGCGAGAAAGTTTCAGTCCCTTTGATTACTTCAAAGAGAAAGTCTGTTTGGTGCTAATTTGTCCTTTAAGGAAGAGGAAATGGCCTTGGGCTCACAGCTGGTGTCTTACTAGATTTTTTTAAATACTAATTGTGTCATTACTGTCATCACATTTGCTTTACACTAAGAAGCCTGAGCTTTAGGCAAGCAGAGTAATCTTCACGGTCTTCCAATGAGAAGCTCCAAGTTTTCCTTTCAGCTAACTTGGAGGTGTAAGCACTTAGGGGTCTCAGTGACAGAGTCCAGCTACTAAGTGTGTAAACTTTATGTATTTAAAACGGCGTGTCAACAAAGCACGTTGAGCTCAACGCACTGTATGTTTTTACCACCTGATTAGGTTAAGCAAATTAACTGACGTTTTATACGGGCACCTTCGATCAGTGTCTTCCTCATGACTCAAGTGATATTTTAAGGGTTCCGTCAGCCTTTTGGGGAGGACAGTTGTACTGCTAAGTGGGCCGTTTAGGGCGCAGCTCTTGCATCCATGGATGCCGTCCCTAGAAATTGTATCGCAAACCACACGTGCACATCCTCTTAGCGGACAGCATCATTTCCCCTTTTTCCTATAGGGACACATTTGTCACCTCCACCATGGAACGTCTTTATTGCCTTCTGAAGTGATATTTGAAGAGACAATTCACAGCAACATCATAAAATTCAATGATAAGGTCACAACCTCCAGGATTAATGATTAAATGTATTAAATTTCTATGACACCCCCCTTTATATGAACGATTTCACTGGGCTTTCTCTAGGAGCATCCCAAATAGGATTAATTTGGGGTGCTTTAGGCTAGTGTGTCTTCCCCAAATAATCCTTTATTGTTCAAGTATGAAAAACCCTTCTAAGAAAGGGCTAGAACACAAGGTGACTTCCTCCCTTCTAGAGGACAGTTGGTAATCCGAGACAAGTGTTGGCTGATAATGGGGCGTAGGCTGCCTGGATACTCACCTGGGATGGTCGCTGGTGATGCTGCCTTTCCCTGTATGCTGGAGTTCTAAAGCACCCCTTTTCCCTGAATTAGGAAAAACAAGTGAGTTGACTTTAAGAAGAAAATGAAGTGCATGAGAAAATTTGGGAGGGAGCTTCACTGACATCTCTGGTTTAAGAAGCCGCGGAGCACTGCCACTGGCCTCTTGTACATTAGGAACTGAGCTCTGAAGAGGAGGGTAGACTGTTAACTGAACCAAAGGCACTCGGTTAGTTAGTTGCCTGATCGGGACAGGAGTTCGCCTCTCCCGATTTCCAATCCTGGCACAGATAGATTACTTTAATGTCTTCTTAACTGAAAAATGTGACATACATCAAAAGCTAACATCGACGGTTCTGTCGAACCCAAGTTTTCAGAGTCTGCTCAGCGATGTTGGTAATATTTGCAATCTGTGGAATTCACGTGCGAGTCTAATGCCTACCAGACAGTCAGGTATTGCACGTTGGTGTTGTCTTCTTAGAAGGAAGGTTAAGACTCTGCACTTGGAGGATAACTGCACATTACGGGAAAACGTTACCATTCAGTCTGCATGTGCCTTTCCCCGGTGTCCTCATTGGAATATTGCGATCACGTAAGAATGAGCACGCTTAAATGGTAGCCTGAATTGGCTCTGATGAAGCCATGTACATTCATACAATTAGGGGGCAGATGGTACTGCGGGAACATTTCTAAGCAAACTTTGTGCAAGCACACGGCGCCATTTCAAAATGTTGCTCTTGAGGAACAGTCAGACATCGTTTGGAGCGAGAACAACGATAACTTTAAGGTAGGGCAAGAGGAAGGGTGGCTTCCATGACTCCTGCTGGGTGATGCCATTGGAAACCGGGAAGGGTCCTCTGGGAGCTGGGCTAGTTATTTCCTTGCTTTATCTTCTTTAACCTGTATTTTAGGTGAATAAATTACTTGCCTTTTACTAATTAATCAAATGCACCCACTGGGTCAGGGAAGTTAGTATTTCAATAAGAGTGAGTTGCTGCTGGACCCCTGTCCCCCTCCCCTCCGCTACTTGGTTGGTTGTATTGAGCATCTTCAAGGTGCCAGGAACAGCACATGGGTTGGGAGGGCAGTGCTGGGGCTCACGCTGTTCCTCAACAATGTCCCTTAATACTCTTATCATGCCTCCCTTTGACAGAGGGCAGGCTTAGCTCACAGGCTTTCAAAGTTTCACCTGCAGAGGGGACCCTTTAATCTAACTCCTGCCGTGGAAAGGTCCCGTGCTTCCTTCTGGAGCATTCACTAACCCACCACTCCCCTCCTTGCCCTTTTTAAAATCAGCTTGCCCACATCTCAATAATTAGAAAGTCTTCAACAAAGGTTTCCTTCTGCCATTCAGGTGATCTTCCTTGGACGTCAGTACCGAGTTAGCACATCTTTAGGCTGCGTGCTTTCCTCCGGGCTGGCTGACCCAATAAGACGCTTCACTGGGCTTTCTTTCTTGGGACTAGAAAGGCCACATTGTCCTTCCCTGAGACCAGGAGGAAGGGTCATAAGGTGACAAAGGTAGAGCAGGACGGAGGCATTTTCGTTTTCAAGGTATTATTAAAAAGCTAATAGGCTACAATTAGCCTTTGAACAATAGTTCTAGTGTCCCTTTTGCAGCATTCCCTGGACTCTTGTAGGGTCCTCTCCGCTAAGTCACACTCCAAAGTAAAGAAGTTTCCTTAAAGATACGCCTCCCCCTCTAGTTTAATTCCTCCTTTATGTGGAGAAGTCTGAGAAAGGGATGGACATGTCAGCCTTATAATTAACGATCCCTGCCATTTTGCACTTCCCCTGGCTTTGCACGTGTTGAACGAAGTGCTTGATATAAAACAGAGAACCCCGTCCCTGGGCAGCTCGAAGCCCCTCGTTTCTCTTGGTGCACACCGGAGTTTTGGAGGAATTCAGAGACAATTTGAAGTGGGTACCAAAGCTCTCTTGCCCTGTGCTCCTTTTCCACCCTTTTCAAAGAAAAGAAATTCTAAACAGTATCGGAGATCTAAAGTGGTTTAAAAGATATACTTGTAATTTTAGATAATGCTTTTAGGAGCTCTGATAAGATACAATCTCTCAGGCGGGCAGGACCCTATCACTCCCTTGGGACAGAGCCTGGTGTTCCCCTGGTACAAAATGTTGTTTTCATAGTCCCTGACTTCACACTCTTCCCTGTCCCTTTCAAAGGGAAGGGTGGGGGAGGTTTGGAGGGCACTACATCTTTCTTTCGAATGTTTGGTTGCAGGATATTTAAACCGGTTTAGTTTTGTTGATGAAGCAGTGGATTTTGAGAGCAGCGTAGAATACAGTTTAAGTGGGTTAACTGATATAAAATGTAAAATCACTGATAATGAACTCTCCTGCGCTCCTGTAGCTTCACCTCCCTGGTGAGAGGTGTGAGGAGCTTCCCGAGGGTCAGGAGAGGCTCGCTGCTCGGCACTTGCAGAGAGGGCAGCGGGTAATCGCTCACCAGACGAAGTCCCTGCATCTGCGCAGTGGGGACTGACTGTGTGTGTCTCTGCCTGATGCTTTTGCAGGGCTGATGTGAAGATGCAACGTAGTAATAGATGTGCAGGCTGTTATACGCAAAGTCAAAAGACAAGCTGTTATTGGGGACTGAATTACACGTGCTTTGCCAGTTCACTCTCATAACTGGGTCATATAAACATAACTGTTTACTAAGCTGCTTCCTGCTTTGCAAACGGTTAGGGGAGGAGATAATAAATGTGAGGAAAGCACTTTGAAAAATTAAGTGCAGTGTAACAGCGCAAGGTATTATTATTTGCAAGGGAATTACAGACACAGAGGAACATCTGTGGGTTCCGAGGGTCTGAGTGGTGGGCAGGCTCCCGCGTTGCTGACAACGAGGAGAGGAATGCGGGTGAGCAGCTCAGAACGTGGGACCGTGATGGCGGCCTCTGCCCTCCCGCTGCGTGGCCCCTGTAGGTTCTCTGTTTTCTCGGTTTACATCGTGGTCCTCCGCCCTTCTCCACTGGTCCACTGTCAGGCGTTCAGTTCCCGTGTTCTGACAGGACCCCACCGGCCTTCAGAGAACAGTTTGTCATCTCAGACCTCAGTTTTCTCTTATATAACAGTCTCAACTGATCTCTTTAAAGCCCTGAGAAAATACAAGGTGATTATAAACTCCAGTGTCAACTTGACATTTTTGACAGAAACACATTGTATTCACTAATTTGGTTTCATCTTCCCAAAGTGTAGAGAGATGTAATACCAACCAAGCTGATTTTCTAAAAGGTCTTATTTATTTATTATTTTAGAGAAAAGGGGAAGGAGGGAGAAAAAGAGGGAAAGAAACCTGTGCAAGAGAAACGTCAGTGGGTTGCCTCTCGCACGCCCCCAGCTGGGGACCTGGCCCTGGACCCAGGCATGTGCCCTGACCAGGAATCGAGCCTACAACCTTTTAGTCTGCAGGCTGGTGCTCAGTCCACTGAGCCACGCCAGCCAGGGCTGATTTTCTGATTCACTTATCTGTTATTTTATGCACACATATATGCATATACATATATACACACACACTTATATATAGAATGTATTAAGATTACTGGTTTAAGATTTATATATAGTCAACATTTCTGCGTCACAAAACTTTATAGCAAAGCCAGATCTCACTCCTAAAAAGGTATTTGGACAAGAACGAATGCCAACTGCGAGACCATACACCATTTTTTTTGGAAAGAAAATTAGACTACAAATGAAAGCTTCCTATTTTCACTTTTTCAAGTTTTCTACAAACTCTTAAGGAATGTAAGCCAGTACAAACTAAATATTTACCCTTGAGATTTCCATTAATAATTGAAGGTTTGAATTACCCTCCAAATCGAAGTGATTCCCTCCATGCGAATCTAACATTCAATCGTATGCAGCAACTGAAACCAGTAACCACCAATCTATCGTTTTAAGAATATCCTCTAATATGATAATGAGCCACCTAGCACATGTTGGACATTACTGCCGTTTGATTTATCCAGCGTTCACCCATGGAAACGTATTGTAATTTAAAATACACGAGGGAAAATCCGTCAATAAATTTGTACTCTGTCTTCAGTACTATACATTTCTTTTTGGGAATTTGAAGTTATAATTACATGATGAGATCCTTGCTTCATTGCCTAGTTCGGTGCAGCAGTGAAGAGCAGAGGCTGCCCTCTGACTGCTTGTGCGTGGTGCTACTCCGCACGACCGAGATGACGTCATTCGCCTTGTTCGTTCGTTCACCTCCCGTGGACCTCAGCGTTTTCACCCGTGGAATGTGCAGTAGTGTATCCGCCCGACTTACGTCATGAGAGCAAAGACTTACCTTATGGTTTCCAGACTTTAAAAATGATTTTCTTTAAAAAATTTTTTTTTATAGACGGAGTAAATACAGTAAAGCCAAGCAAGAAGCAGATGAAGAGAAACACTTGAACCAAGGTACAAAAGACTGGATTGAAAGTAATTTTAGTTTTAGAGCATGTCTTCTGTTTTCAGCTTAGAAATGTCTAAATAATATTCACATGGCTATTCACATTATATTCCTTGTATGGCATTATCCAAATAATGCACTTCAAGGTACCAGACTGAAATAGGTAACTGGAGTTTCTTGAAGGTAACAGTGAAGAGGGGAGTTGAGGAAATTCCTTTAGATTCTTTTTTTTCTTTCCTTTGTCCTCCACCCTGAAAATGTACTGGTCTAGCTGGCTCCTTTTTCTAGCTGCGCAGCAAGATTTAATGGATAATGATTTTGTTTTTTCATACTTAAAAGGTAAAATTTGCAGAGAGAAGGAATTCAGAATTGAAATTTAATTGCTATGCCAAACAAAATAAGTAGAATTCAGGACCATCGATATTGCTTTAGCAGATTCTGGTTTTTTTGATCCAAATGGGGTCACAGGATAAATTTACAGAATGGGCCCTAGAATGACTTCAGCAAGGGAGAAGACTCTTAAGTGGACAGAGGTTGGTAACTGCTCAGGGACACTTTGGAAATGTATCGGATGCTGGCCCAAATGTCTACCTCTGAACCACCCAGGACATTAGCCAATAGCCACATGGGCCAATGAAGACTTGAATTGCAGCTAGTGCGAATGAGGGAATAAATCTCAAATTCTATTGAGTTTTAACTAATTTGCATTTAAATAGTAACATGTGGCTAATAGGTACCCTATCAGACAGCACAAGGAGTTAAAAGAGGCTGGGGTAGGAAGAATAATATGAGAAAAATGAGAAAGATTTTCTGGGGTGGAGCATCTAAAGTAATGAAGGTTATGGAGTCCCTGACAACTTTTTATTCGTGCATGTTGTTTCCTTTCTAAAACTGTTTTTTTTTTTTTAATTTGCATGAGGTATATATTTTTGAAAATGACAACGTAATTTTTTCTCTTTTTTGTGAAGAGGACAAGACTGACAGGCCTGGAAAATCAAAGGGATTGGGCCATTCAATGTCTTAGACCCCCTCTGTACCCCAAAGCCAGAGGAGCTCAGGCAGGAGAGGAGAGGTGTGAATACCAGTGGAGGGTTCCTGGTAATTACTAGTGCATCTCAGGGCTGCTGCTCCTGGTTGCTTTCTGAATTTAGTTTGCAAGTGACTGTGGGATATGGCTGAATTACACTTCCTGGCATTCAAACCATTCACGTTAGGCTGCATTTCCTCTGCTAAAGCTTCCAGGTAAACTTCAATGTCTTTACTCGCTCCCGAAACAGAATAAAAGCAGAGATCCAATACAGAGGCCGTATTCTCAAGTCAATGAGCAGATCTTACCCCTCTTGTCCATTCTAATCTAGGTTTAGTCTTAGTTGGTTAATTGTTGGTCGCATATCAATCGCTCCAGAGATTGGGCAAAAGGCGGCATCGTGTAGAGGAGGCAGCCGAAAAGGAAAGCTTTTATGATCTTCCCTGAGGGAGGATAGCCGGAGGTGGCAGGAAGGTCATGCACGTCTGATCAGAACAACAATATTCAGCTAATACATTCCAAATTCCCTTCTTCATTTTCTCCCGTGGACAAGTTGTTTTTTAAAAATTTGCCGTTGAAGTGGGAAGATATTCCACAAAATCAGTAGAGCTGCAGCCTCTTTAGTAGCTAACAATTCTTTGCTTATCCACGAAGGAAAGCAAGGGCAAGAATTTAAACATTTTCACATGTCTGTGTTAAGTGTTTTTCTCGTTCCGAAGAGAACGTTTCCTGTGCTAAGCATCTTTAGACTGAGACAACACAAGCTTATTAGTGGCCCCTGAGAAGAGTTTGGTCATCCTATCACGTGTTTATTACGTAGGTGTTAGAACTTATGTGGATCCCTTTACATACGAAGACCCCAACCAAGCAGTTCGAGAATTTGCCAAAGAAATCGACGCGTCCTGCATTAAGATTGAAAAAGTCATAGGAGTCGGTAAGTCTGAGTATCTGTCTAATGAGCCTATTTCCTTTGTGGGTATTAAAAAGGACCCATGGACAAAGCCGAAAGGCGGTAGGACTGAGGGGTGGGAGGTGAGGGCAGGTGGGGGCGGGAAAATGGAGACAACTGTACCTGAACAACAATAAAAAATAATAAATCTCCAGATAGTACATCAATGTGTATGAGTGTGTTATAGGTACGCGTATATGTGAGTATCTGTACGTGCAATCTCCTTGCTCTATGTGAAACACTAGCACGTTGCCTGGCGTGTAACGAGCACCCAACAAACGTCTGCTATTACTCTTTCATCTTGAGTGTGTTCCTGGCCTATAGTCAGACCTTTCTCTTTCCCCAAGGTGAATTCGGGGAAGTCTGCAGTGGGCGTCTCAAAGTGCCTGGCAAGCGAGAGATCTGTGTGGCCATTAAGACGCTGAAAGCTGGTTATACGGACAAACAGAGGAGAGACTTCCTGAGCGAGGCCAGCATCATGGGACAGTTCGACCACCCGAACATAATCCACTTGGAAGGCGTCGTCACCAAATGTATGTGGGTCACTCCCTTTACCAAGCCAAGTTGGAAGTTACTGGCAAATTAAACACACATTTTCTTTCCAGGGAAGTGACAGATGGCGCAGGCCCACTGATTGCTAATAGGAGGAAATCAGTGCGGGACATGTCATTAATCTTGTAGTCAGCCCTAAATGGGTCTACGGTTTAGGCTGATACCACTCTTTCCAAGGCAGCTTGTGCGAGATTGTAGGGAAACTAATGTTGCAGGCTTTTGGTATGCCTCGCCATCTTTCACATCTTTGCTAGACCCAACTGATTCTCACAGGGTAGGTGCAAGCAGATGGTAAGCAAAATAAATTTTAAGTACTTTTTATATAAAACACAACAAAACCTCGCCACACCTTGTGCTGGAGGCTTCCGTTCCAGATGCAGGGAGGGGATCTTGGGAATCTTTATTGGATTGGGAGATTTGCTCGTCTGCTCTGCCTGATTTATGGCAGCTGCAGGGCAGCACCCAGTTGCAGTAACACCTGGTTGAACTTTCCTTTTTTAGTCCATTAGCGTTCCCTGAGCCTGTGAACCACGCTTCAGTTAAACTACAACACGGCTCAACAGATGTATTTTACAAAGCAAACCCTGACTGCACCGGGCAGGCTGGCTAAGACCAACTTATAAAAGGCCACACGGACAGAGCAGCTGAAGTGGTTATTGCTGAAGGTGGCTCTGTTCCAGGTGCCTTCATGCCTCCTGCAGTTCCTACACTCAAGGACCACATGAGCCTGGTGCTACGTCTCCAGGAAGCCAGGGTGCCTCTCATTTGATTCGAGGTGCCTGTGAAGGGCATCCTCAGACAATGGTGCAGAGGGGCTGCTCCAGGAGGTGAAGGGGAGAAGGAAGTGCAGGTTGAAGATTAAGCTTTGGACCTTAGACCTGGGGCAGAGGGGGAAATATGACGTAGCGCATAAAGCCTTTAAGAAGAGAACACGAGGTTACCGAAAACTGAGGAAGTGCACACTAGTTCAGAGGCCCCGAAACTTAAACATGCGTCAGAGTCCTGGAAAATTCTCAAAACAGTTTCCTGATGCTCATCCTCGGAGGTTTTATCCGGCAGGTGGGGTGAGGCCCGTGCATTCAAATTTCAGGCTCCCAGGTAAGCCAGAGGTGCACGCAGGTCCCAGGGCCACACTTTGGGAACTGGCATCGGGCCTAGAGACCAAAGACGTACACGCCGCGTCCACTGCTAGTTACGCATGTGGTCATAACTCGTTGCTCCCTGTATCAGTTTCCCCATCTGTAAAACGGAGATAAAAATAGAACTTGCCTTACAAGGTTATTTTGGATGATTTATTCAGCATAGTTAGCATAATGGTTGGCACATTAAAAACGTTCAAATGTTCACTGGTGTTACTATATCTTGAGAAGTATATCTTTCCCCATCTTCCAATCCTTCAGAAAAGGAACTTCAGTGCGAAGGATATATAATTTTTCCACCTAAGGTGAAGGCTATAATTAGCATAGAATAGCTCTATTTGCTTTTTAAGATTAGTTTTACAGACAGGATATTTTTCTGTTGCCTGTGGCCTTCGGGGCCGCCCAGAGTCCTTCACTACTTTAATTAAAAGATAACATTCCGTTTAAATACTTCTGCAGGTCCAGTTTCTCAAAAGGAGGCTCTGTTCAGCTTGGGGTATTTTCCCTGCCACAGACAGTGATTTTCACTGCACCCCTGTAGAAGGGAGAAGAAACAGGGGATCTTTGTGTGAAAGTCCCACTGTGCCTCTAAAACCCACAGCTATTACAGCTGTAGCCGTTATAAACGACTGGGCGCATTTGCATAATGCAGTTGTCACTGAATTAAAATGATTTAAAATTTCCACCAGAGGAGCTGTCCCCTCCCCTTCCCCCTCCCCTGCCCACTGCGTCCCCCAGCCGGTCCCAGCAAAGGAACCGCCTCCCTCCTTGAGCCCAGCTTGGGCCCAGTTTATAAGCCCCTTTCCTTCTGGAGACGGTCATCTTTATTTCACTTGTAGAGCTCATAAAGGTTCTGACAAATGGATACTGTTAATAAGCAGAAAAAGGAATGCAGAAAGATCGCGAAGATGGTGCCAACAGTCGGACTGGAGAGGTGTGAGGGTGCAAAGGTGGACTAGAAGAGTGTGAATTCATTACCAGCCGTGACTGGAGTAACTTTTTAAATGGACAAGGAGACTATAAATTCTCTCTACCACCCGCCTGTCTTTTGGATCCTCTACTCTTCTCCACACCTCCAGAGGGGCTGGCGAAATGGAAGTAGGTGTTAATGCACCGCCGAGAGAGAGCCACCCTTCTTCATGAGTTGACAAAGTATCTTTTGATTGAGGCAGGTTAATTAAAACTCATTTAGATGCATTTGTCCTGTCTGGAAGACTGCGGTCACAGACGGAGAGGGCGAACGGAGCTGAGAGCTTCTTCCTGTCTGCGGGGAGGGAGGGTGCACTGGGACCCCTCCCTGCAGCCCCGCAGCCCCGGGCAGAGGCTGGAGGGGGTCTCACTCCTCCTTCCGTCTACACGGAGATTTCTGCTTTTCCTGCCATCTTTCCTTCCTCACTTGAAAATAAAGTCGCCGTGGCATTGGTTTCTAATCCAAAATTTTTGCTTGGGAAAGGTTTCGTAGACAGGGCACCAAAAATACCATCAAAAACCAAACGGATGCATTGCACTTTCTTGCATTTAAACAACGTCTGCTCTTTAAAATGTTTGCCTCTGAAGCAAAGTTGGGTGTCCTTTCTCCACATTTCCACGGAGTCTAGTTTGACAGAGGCTCTGGGTGGGGCGTGTATTAGTTTAGAATAATTCGGGGGGCGGGCAGTGGGGGAGGTCTCCTCAGTAGTGACATATCCCAGCCCGTTTTCCCTAAGTCCAAACAGTCCACAATTAATAGCAATGAAAGTGTGAATTTTTTGATTTATTATCAGACTAACATTTTATTTTCCTCCCAGAGACTCTTTTATGTTCTCTTTGCTCTAACCCTTCCCTTAGTAAAATATTGAGAATTTATACACCCCCCCAAGCCCTTCCCCCGACCCAAATCCCCTTTAGAAAAAAGGAATTTCAGACCTTGAGTCCACTGCCAGCGATTAAGAAATGAAAGAATGGTTCTTATTTCCTACGGTCCTCAGAAAGAAAACTAAAATGAAATAAAAATGGTGTTTCCCCCACTTTTCCCAACCCTTAAAATCATTGTGATTTCTTTGTCAAAAGGAAGGTAGAGAGTGGGGGGAAAAGAACGTTCTCTTGCAGAATTAAGATTACTGTCCAGGATGAAATAATTTAATGACACTGTTCTGTGATTTCGTCGTTGCTACTGAAGTTGGTGGCTTAAGGAAACACGTAAAATACATTTATCTCTTGAAAGGAAAAGGGAAAAGAAAGGACACAGCCCCTAATCTGAGGAAGACAAGGAAAGAAGTCAATATTTTGCATGCTTGAGCTCTAAGATGTGTCTGCGCAATGAAGTGGTCAACATAGCCACTGCTTCCTGGAAGTGGTGTTTCTCCAAATAAGTAAAAAAAACCTCTTTCCGCCCATCGATTCCTCTAGCATAGTTCAGAGAACACGTGGTTCTTCTGGGGACAAAATAAATTAATTATCCTAAAGACTTTTTTTTTCCCACCTTTAAACAGGCCTGCCCATTTATCTTCCCCTTTGGCTTGAGAGAGCAATTACCCGGTCATGTGCTCCCTGGAAACCAGAGGCCACTTTAGTTAAAGACCTTGTCAACACGCCACGCGAAGGGTTAACCTTCCAGATGGAATTTAAACCGACTCGTCTTTTTAATATTTCATTCCTAGCTCCCCACAGCTGAGGCATAAGCTTGGCTTGTTTTAATTAAATTAGATCGCACAAGACAGGTGTCTTGGCAGTAAAATTGTGCACGGCCATTTTTATCTCATTAACTGCAGGGCTCATCATGGGTTTGTGTTTCTCTTTCGGAAAACTCTAGGTAAACCAGTGATGATCATCACCGAGTACATGGAGAACGGCTCCTTGGATGCGTTCCTCAGGGTATGTGACTACTTTATAGCAAAGCCAAGGATGTTGGTTATTTAGAAAACTCTAACAGACTTTCCGCATCCATTCTATTTGGTGGTATTTTTTAATGGGGCAAAGGAAGAAGAAGAGGGACAGAGAATGATATGATTTTTAAAAACTATTTAACAGTCCATGTTCAGCGAGGGTAGGATTTGATTTATTTTTGTACAGCGGGGCTGTCTGAGCCATAGATTCATTACAGTTGGATAATTTCCATCTATCACAGGAAGCAAACCCAGCTTCTCGGATATACTCCCTTTGCTAGCGAATTAGTGACTTTGGTCAAAAAGGCCCGGAAATAAGGTTGAATTTGATTGCATACCAGATACAGATATCAAAAAAGATCCAAGTAATATAAAGGCTTGGCGAAAATTAATTTGGCCTCATGCTAACAAGATCGTCCCTCACTCCTTCCCTCTGCAGAAGAATGACGGCAGATTCACAGTCATTCAGCTGGTGGGCATGCTTCGTGGCATTGGGTCTGGGATGAAATATTTATCTGATATGAGCTATGTGCACCGGGATCTGGCTGCACGGAACATTCTGGTAAATAGCAACTTGGTCTGCAAAGTATCCGATTTTGGCATGTCCCGGGTGCTTGAGGATGATCCGGAAGCCGCTTACACCACGAGGGTAAGGACGATTTGCAACCTCTGGGTTTTAACTCTGAAACTGTTCCCCTCTTTCTATTTTGATGCTTAAGCACTTTGTAAGCTTTGTCACCCTTCAGAGTCTCCTTATATCCGTGCATCCATTTCGAAGCCTGTTTCCTAGAGACGGGTTTCGAAACGGCTGGTATGTGTGCGACCACTTTAGAAAGCCACAACGTGAGGCTTCGCTTCCCGCATGTTCTTTCCATTTAATTTTTCTTCCTTTCTGTCCCTGCCTCCCTCCATCTCTCCATCCCTCCTTCTTTCTTTCCTTCCTTCTTTTCTTTTTGGTTTAGATTCTCTATGTGGTATTTTCTTTTTAGTAAAACGGATATTACTTTAAACAAGACAAACAATGTTCCTAGTTGGTTGGCTGCCGACTCTGAGAGTGTATACAGAGGATTTATAAAACATTTACTCTGTGCGAGGTTTTCCAGGATCTAATGGCCTTCATTTTACTGTTGGTAGATAAGCCAGGATTAGGGCACAGTTAAGAGTTATCAGTATCCAGTTAATGGCTATGCTATCTTAGCGGGACCATCGGAATATAAGATACTAATGGAATAAACACAGAATCATAAAAGTTATTGGCCATTAGGGCTGACACGGTTAAAATCAACACGAAGCAGACAGTTACCAGCCATTTAATGCTCACCATTGTGTATGTGCAATCCTGAGCACTGGATTTTTTTGCTCGCTTGTTTCTTTTCCTTGTAGTGTTCCGTTGCTTTGGCTCTATGCTTAATTCATACACGTGTCCTCTTTTGAATTTAAAATGCTTTCATTTAGGAAAGAATACATCTTTGTGAATGCCGAAGACCTTTTCTTTTGTCCGAGTGATTAGAGACAAGTTAAAGGAGACTTCTTGAATGATACATTTACGTAGATAGAACCTTAGCCAAATATTTAAGGCAGGCAGAGGCAACACACGTGTCCTGCTGTATATACCACGTGTAAATGTGACACTGGGTTTGCAGAGTACATTACAGTGACTCGGTGCAATTTCCAGTACAATGTAATGTCCTGTTCAGTAGCCCTAACAAAGCAAACTTTTCAGTGATGTCCTCTCGAACAGCGTTACGGTCTAAATTCAAGTTGAATTAATTTCCCCAGACGGAACCCTAAAAAAAAAATCGAAACTCAATGAAAACAAAAGACATTTGAGGGGGAAAAGGCATTATAAACTTTTCCTAGGTCACAGCCAGCTGCTTTACCAGCTTTGTGGGTGTATGTGTGTGTTTTAATAAGTGTTTTGTTTTTCGCTTTACTGAAGTCAACAATGGCTCTAGCATCTGCCATTATTTGGCTTCCTCCAAGAGTCCGTTGAGTGTATTATCTTCTAGCCCTGTTGGGCATGTTTCGCATGCCTTTGTGCTGTTGGCTGACAACATTTAACAAGAAGTCAAAATGAGTATCAGCTGCACCTCCATTGCTATACCATGGGGAACACATCTATCTCGTAAAACTTGAGATTGAGATTCCTTCTCTTCCACAAGATTGCCTTAAGCAGAGCTCAGATAATAGGTAGGCTTAAAAAAAAAATAAACAGATTACTTGTTCACTTCCCTGTGACGAAAGAAAACATCTAGGGAGAACTGTTTCCACCCGGAAGATTTTAGTTACAATAAACAAGTCTCCTATTGTCGTTTGGAGAGCCATGTCAGGAATGCTCTTGTCCTGCTTGGCAAACCGTAACGACATTCAGACACTCAAGCGGCACATCAGTAAAATACTTAGGGAATAACGTACGGCTCGGACGTTCCTAGGGTGGCAAGATTCCCATCCGGTGGACTGCGCCAGAAGCCATTGCCTATCGTAAATTCACCTCAGCAAGTGACGTGTGGAGCTACGGAATCGTGATGTGGGAAGTGATGTCGTATGGAGAGAGACCCTACTGGGATATGTCCAATCAAGACGTGAGTCTCTGCGTCCTGCAGTATCTGTCCTTGCACCAGCTTTCAGGAAGTTTCGCATTAGTGTATGATGGGGTGTGCGTCGGGCTTGGAATGATGCATTAAATTCGAGATTCTCAATACAGATGTGTCTAGTAATACAGTTAAACCATACGGTGGTGGAGTTCAAGGACCAAAATGACATAGCCCAAATGTTACAGTGTGGAGATAGATTAGATGTATATATATATATAGAGAGAGAGAGAGATGCTTGGATTACTGATGGGGAACAATATTTTAACTCGGATAGCTTTCAAATTCATATGGAAATAAAGTTAAACTTTGAATGTTACATGCAAGGATATATACGAAAAACGCGCATTTCACATGTGATCAAATTGACATGAAAGGTTTCTGGGAAGACAACTAGTGGATATTTGAAAGCTGACAGAGTTGTAATTAGAGCTGGCCCCTGGAGGACTCTAAAATGAAGCTTCCCTAAATGACCCTTTGTAAATTATGCACATCCCTTTAGATGCACCATCTGGACGACTTCGTGAGGGAGTATCCACAATGCCCGCAATTTCAGAAAAGCCTTCAATAATGACACTAATAAGATTCCAGAGTAATAGAATTTAATTACAAACATCTCCAGTAAGAAACGGGGAGGGGGGCCCTAGGCCAGTGGGTCTTCCTAGAACACTTATTAGCTAATTCTGGAAAGGTTTTAATTCTGGAAGGGTTGGACATCAGATCGCAATAAAATGTGTACTCCGAACTTTTAAAAAATTCATATAAATGATGTAGAATATTAGCACAGAGTGTCTACAAATGCAGGTATTTTCACTTTATATTATATTTTAGAAAAAAAGTGATCTTTTAAAAAATTCTCTGTGATGTGGAATATCACCTGACCATCTGCCGTGCCCTGAAACACAGGGACTTGCCTCGACAATTCAGTGAAAAACCAGGTGTGCTTAGGAAACAGCGTGCTTGGAGCCTTATCGGTAAAAGAATGTTCAGAGCCACAGAGAAGCTAATGAACTCCAGGTCTAGTGGGGCAACAAGAATTCTCTAACCAGATTAAGAGGAATGGTGGTGTTGACACTGGGTTATCTGTGAATTGTAAAGGAAGGTGCAGAGCAGATGGGAGGGAACACAGCAGCTAGCGTGGCTGATAGATAATTACAGGCTGGAAAACACCACAGACGTGGATGGTGCGTAATCTACTGTTTGATGTGCTATGCAGACGCCTTCCGGCGCCTCTCTTGTAGCAACATTTGATTTTGGGTCAGAGACTTTCAGAGGGACAAGGACAGGTAACCTAAATGAGCGAGTAATGTGTGTATTCATTTAATCATTCTGTGACTAAACTTTCCTTTCTTTTAGCGGAGAGTCGTGGTCAAATGCTTATAATAGCAGATTACCTAAAGATTTTGTTAGTTTCCCTGCCCTAAATATTTTCAGACCTGGAGTTTTAATAGTTCCCATGTTATATTAAAATCATTTTGATTTTAAATTTTCAGTTGTCTGGCTTTATCCATGAAAAAGCATCTGAAGCATTTATTTCTCTCCCACAAATAATACTGACCTAGTGTTCATGTGTATTTGTCCTGGTGTTGGAGTCTTTGTAGAGCAGGAATCAATAGGAAATGTAACTGGAGAATTACTTTCATGAGTAGAATTCATTTGGCATACAGTGAATGAGTCAATGTAACTTGAAAATATGTCAATCTTATCAAGTTATTTGTTGGTCTTATTTGTATTTTTTTAAAGACTGTCTTTATTTACTTCTTAGAGAGAAGGGAAGGGGGAACGAAAGAGAGGGAGGGAAGAAAGATCAGTGTGCAAGAGATACATCAATTGTATCTCCCTCGGGTTGCCTCTCACACCCTGCCACGTGGGGAACCTGGCATGCAACCCAGATATGTGCCCTGACCGGGAAGCAAATTTGTGACCTTCTGGTTTACAGGCTGGCACTCAGTCCACGGAGCCACACCAGCCAGGGCAATATTTTGTTGGTTTGAATCCTCTGTGCCACCCTCCCCAAACAACATTCAGCATTACACTGAGAAAATATGCTTGGTTAACTCATCGGCCGACTTCCAGGCTGGCAGTGAGCAGGGAGCTAAGGAAAGAGTGTTAAGCAGTCTGAGGATGCACCACGCATTGTTAGCCCAGCTCTAGCCCCGTGCTGCTTGCATTGTCCTCAGTTCAATATGCAGTGTTTTCTTCACATCTAGAGTCAGCACCCTGCACCTGGAAAGATACAAAAAAGGGAGAGCATCAAGCTCACTAATGTGATTACCAGAAATGAGTAGAATCATGTTCAGTAAGGTAGCATATAGAAATCTCCTTCAGAAGGAGAAGTAAATTAATACTAGTACAACAGGATGTTGGCAAAAATTCATGGGACAAAAAGGACCAGAGGGCTTCATAAATCACAGGATGGTTGTTAAGCTTAAACAGTGTGCTGGTTAAAAAGACAAGTCTTACTGGTACAGAGAAACTGGACCCAACTGAGCCGACCATTGGGTGTGGAAGGCTCAGCAGTAAGTCGGGGAATCCAATGTGGTCACTGGTTGTTTTGCTAGCAACTACAGTTTTTAAAACAAATAAAACTTAAAAAAATCCCCAAATAAGCAAAACCACCTCCAGAATCTCATAGGATACCCATAAACAAAGTTTATGAGTAGCCAAGAAATTATGAAGTAATTCCCTCTTTAAATTTGGCATGAGTCATGCTGTATTGCGTTACTGGGATTTACGCCATGGAGAAGGGGGGTTTAGAGAAAAGTCAATAAGAAAAATACTGTAATGCCTGTGAAGACAGATTAGAAAAATTAGAATTAGAAGAAAGACTGTTGAATGATTTACTTCTGTCTTATTAGGCACTCTAGGTAGTAAGACAATTATCTCCTACCATTTGAACTTTTTTTCCTTAGATGTGGCAGGGTCACCTTTAAAATATAAATGCCCTAGAAGAAGATTAAAAATTTTTTTTGCTATTACTATTTTTTTAATCTACTTAGCAACCTAACACCCTTAACAAGGTCAAATGGCAGCCAGCTGAGACAAAGAAAGAGAGACAGAGTTGGCATATTGGTGTATTTCGGTCTTCCGGAAATAGAAATGTTTGGGCATCCAGAAGACTGAGGAGTGTGCTATTGGAGAGATTGGCAGTGTCTTCTGGGTTGGAAGGTCTGGACGGTCATCTCCAGTCTCAACCCGTTAGCTGTCTGAACGAGAAGGCACAGGTTTAAAACGATGCAAAGTGGCTTCCATTTTGGAGGCAACTGTGAATGCTTCCTGAAGAATGTCATTACCCAGCTCATGGTCTCTGTCTACTAAGACTTTTTAGCAGAGGCTGAACAGCAGAATGGGGAGGGCCATTGTCTTGTGATTTCTCAGGGTCAGACCTACCCCATGTCGTTAATCTGACTGGGTTCCAATCACTGGGACACTCGTGCATCTTGACTTGACCGTTTCAGGCTGCCATGGCCTGCCATTTGAGAACACCTCACAGCGACAGCCGACTCCCCTACCCTGTTGCCAGTGATATGCAGGTCCAGCTTGGCTTCTGTGGAGAAATCAGAGGTGTTACATATTCATACTTACTGGCAGCTTAATGTAAAGGGAATTTACCGATCAGGATGGTGAACCACTAACAACAGCTTGCCTGGCAGCTTAACACACTGTTTTCTCCAATAGGTGATTAAAGCCATTGAGGAAGGCTATCGGCTCCCCCCTCCAATGGACTGCCCCATTGCACTCCACCAGCTGATGCTAGACTGCTGGCAGAAGGAGAGGAGCGACAGGCCTAAATTTGGGCAGATTGTCAACATGTTGGACAAACTAATTCGCAACCCCAGCAGCTTGAAGAGGACGGGGACCGAGAGCTCCAGGTGAGCCATGCTTCCCTAACAGTGATGTATGAAAGAATGCATTAGAGATGGCAGGCCAGGGCGACTCATGTTAGTTCCTGCCTTTTAGGAGGAGGGCGCTTCACAGCTTTCTGCAGCCTGGGTGGTTTCTTAGCTATTGGAGTATTTTTGGAAGTTCTCTGCATCATTCTGAAGAGCCAAATACCTGTCAGGCTCAAGGAATAGTAAGAAAAACAAATGTTTTTTTTGAAACAAAAAAGCAACAAAATAATGAAAGGGCTTATTTCATGATGCTGGACCTGGACAGTTAGGAAGAGGGATGCGTGTACTTTTGGAAGACATTCGGGTTATTGGATGTTATATTTTGAAAAGGGAAGGGACACTGAGTTTGTAAAAAGTAAGGATTAGAGGACAGCTCTTTATGCACTGCAACTTTAAGCTGAGTTATATAAAGTATTGATTGTCACAAGAGATGCATTAGGCTTCAGTTCTTAAAGTTTCTCTTTTCTGAGTCTTTCAAGAGTAGTAGAAAACAGGACCAAGACAGAAACTGATCAAGTCATAAAGCGGGCGGACGAATGTTTGAGAAGGGTTTTAAAAACTAAAGTGATTCAACCACCTGTAAAAGTTGTAGTTTTTTCATGGGGAAGAGCAAAATGAAGTGCATCAGTCCAGAAAAGAAGATAAACATACTGTAAGTCCAATAGTCCAGTAGGAACTTTTCTTCAGAGAGGCTGAGCTTTCCTGGTTTAAGGTTCGGGATACCTAGATGCCAGCTGCACTGGCATCTAGACCATCCTTCTCAATGAAATGATTTAAGAGGACAAGCACAATAAGACCAGGTGATTGGGGTCTGCAGGAAGTGAGGCATCGGTTCCTCTCCAAATCTGCGCTTCTCAAAGGCCTCTCTTTCATCATGACCTTGAGTTAGAAACAGAAGGACGTTTTCCCCATGCTATGCAAACCCTTCCTGTTGGCCAGAGCTGAGATGTTCTCCTCTAGTCTTTCTCCTGAAACCTAGCCCAAACATGGCACACAAGAAGGACCGTGTTTACTATAATGCATGATCAAAAGCATGTGGAGCAAACAGCAGAGGTGCCTTCTGTTCTCTTTTAGGCTTTCAGATTCCCTGGCCACTATACAAAGGGCTTAGTGGTCGAGCGCTTCTGTTTTCTTCGATAGGTGATTAAAGCCATTGAGGAAGGCTGAATTCATGTGTTACTTCTGCCACTTGGGAGATATGTAACCTAAAAAAAAAAACCCTAACATTTCTGGGTTAGTTTCTGTTCTTCTGTTCACTGAGAGCATGAAAATAGATGGCTCTCAAGCCAGGTTTCCGGAAGCTGGCTTTGATTCTAGCGAAACCTCCAGCTTCTGCATCTCCAGCTCCAGAGCCCAGGTGCTGTGTTTGAGAGTCCTAAGGCCACTTGATCCTATAAAACGCTTGGAGACTTCCGGAACAAGCTTGAGAATATTCCATGGGGTTAATTGATATGGAGCGAGGATATTTCCATCCTAAGGTCACTCTGACTTTCTCAGATACCTGGAGTTTGCACGTTGCCTATTAATGTTCTTGGCTTAAAGTTAGAAGTAAATCCAAAGGGTTGCTCCTTGTTTCATAATGAATATTTGAATTAGTAAATATTCGGCACTAATGTCTGAAAGTCTACGTGGTAATATTTGCTATTGCTTCAAAACTGGGGGAAGAACTATATCTTAATTATTCTTGCCATAAAAATCCGCAGACTTTTACTTAGAAAATTGGATGTAATTGAAATAATGGACATGACAGGACACAAAGGCAGAATATTTGGGTGTAAAACTACTTGATAAAACAAGTCTGTTAAAATATTTACATAAAAGTAATGTAAATCGAAATAGGTTAAAATTAAAATAAAAATGGAGCTGCATTCATTCTTCTACGAGGAAAATAAATCAAGGCATTATATTGATTTAATTTTGTTTTTACAAGAAAATAACTTTTTCAGTTGAAAATTGAGTAATGATAATATACTTTTGATTTACTAGTCTGTTTTCAAGCAACATAGTCTCAGGGTGAAAGTCATGTCAAAATGTGAAAATAAACTTCATTCCATAATTTCTAGAGAGAAGACAAATTTGTTGTTATATAGTTAATTATAGTGAAGGTGGTATAGAATACCCTGTAAAGGACAGTCCTGTGATATTAGTTATTTTGGTGATAATGACTTATGAGTTTGTTACTACTTTTCATTAATAGATGGTTTATTACATATCAATATTATAAAGAATGGCAGAATTCCTACCTTGAACTATAGTTGCTCTTAACAATGACCTAATATATAATACTGTCCTGAGAGATGACTAAACTAATAAATAAGTTAATAAAATGTGCTCGTATTTTGAAATGATTATTTAGGAGCCCTAGCAAAGGAATACAGGAGCGCATTCCACAGTCTAAACAATGATCAAAGTGGCCATTCTTCCTTCCAGTCTTGGCACGTGTGCTGGTCAGGCACGGGTTGATTAAAGGGGATTAACTCCCTGCTGTCTCAAGTTTGTTCCAATGCACTGAGACTGCCTGCAAACCTGGCTGGAAACACACTGGACTTGAACTCTTGCTGCTTTCTCCTTCCATCAAGCCTGGCTGGTTGAAGTGCACAGTTTCCCTTACTCATACTTCACTAGGGTTTCCATAGTCGCTGAACTAAAGTCTGTAATATTCAGCCCTGGCAGGGACTGGACTCTTTCTGCAATCTACTTCAGCCACAAGGGCTCCCCCGATCTTTATCCCAGGCTAGGATGTTAAGAGACCTGCTATGATCATTAATGCACTAGGAGGTTCGTATGAAACAAATATGGGATAGGAACTTAGGAATAGGCTGATTGCTAACATGCTTTGGAAGCTTTCTCTTGGTGTTTCAGTTCCGTGTGTCTGTCTCAGGCAACCTGACTTCTGAGTCTTGCTGTCTCATTGATAGCTGTCTACACTTTCCTACTCCATTTCCAGACCTAACACTGCCTTGTTGGATCCAAGCTCCCCTGAATTCTCCGCTGTGGTATCAGTGGGCGACTGGCTCCAGGCCATTAAAATGGACCGGTATAAGGATAATTTCACGGCTGCTGGTTATACCACACTAGAGGCTGTAGTGCACATGAACCAGGAGTAAGTACTCAGCGATGTAACACAAAAGGGTAAATCTAGATTTAATAGTATTTTCCTTTTTTTTTTTTTTGCTTTGAGCTGCATAATCATCCTACCCATTATAAAAGCAAAAACCAAAACTGGAATGCCTTTCATTTTGATTGAGTATAATTGTACACAGCCTTTATAAAGCACCTACATTGTTGCCTTAAATTGCTTAATTAAACATGTTAATAAACCTGCCTTGTTGTGCTGTATGAATTGTGGCTGATTCAAATGTGTGTCTGCATGAAGCCCAAAGAAGAGATTCTCAGCCCTCCTAACGTGACTCTCCCTTCCTTCTCTCCCCTTCTGCACAGTGACCTGGCACGGATCGGGATCACAGCTGTCACACACCAGAATAAGATTTTGAGCAGCGTCCAGGCGATGAGAACCCAGATGCAGCAGATACACGGCAGAATGGTTCCCGTCTGAGCCAGTACTGACTAAACTCAAAACTCTTGAAATTAGTTTACCTCATCCATGCACTTTAATTGAAGAACTGCACTTTTTTTACTTCGTCTTCGCCCTCTGAAATTAAAAAAAAAAATTAATCTGCAGTGTTGCTTGGTGTACAGACTGCTGGAAACTGGGGCTTACAGAAATGACCACCGTCATTCGAATTCGACCTGGAACTAATCGTTTCCCGGAAGTACTTCGTCGGTCACCAGTTTGTAAAATACATGTACCTGTACAAATAGGACACCACCTCTGAGTTCTGATGCCACGTTTGCTGCCAGACACTGAGCTTCTCTGAGACATCTGGTCCTTTCTCCATTGGGAATTACAGCCGCGGTGTTTTGTTTGTGGCATAAATCACAGTCCTTCTTTCACTGGAATGAAGACCATGCCCAGGCACATTTTTGAAGGACTCACTTGTCGCTTTTCAGGCCTGGTTCACAGTAGGGGGAGAAACCTAGGTCACAGCCACGTGGCTCGTCCGTGTTGCTCCTTGGATGCGTAGGCCACTGGGTGGCTTGTGATGACACGAGGGGATGAAAAGTAAAGGAAAGCGGATTTAAAAATAATAATGACAAAACCCAAGCACCGTGCACACCCCCTAACTGGACAAACAAGGTCTGTTTCTTTGGGCCCGAGGCTGTGCCATACAAAGTCTTGTTTTGGGAACTCTACAAATTTACCATTCCTACCTTAAGGATAGCGGACTGGGACAATCTTGAATAGGGAACTTTCACACTTCCCTTCTTTAAAGAAGCAAGCCCAAATCTCCAAGGTAAGGCCAAAAGAACCAGCAATGGTTCTTTCTCCAGTGAAAACATTGCTTTTTGAAAATTGATCTTATTTGAGACACTGAGCAGTCATTTTTTTTTTTTTTGACATCTGTCAGGGAGTTTGGGATTCTTTCAGTATTTCAGTTCTCTCAACAAGGGGAAAGGAGACCCAAACCAATATGGCTTCCCTGCTATTCTTCAAGAAGAAGTCAAATAAGAGCCATATTCATCCGATTCAAGAGGATGGACCCTACTGGCTGTGCTTCCTCTTATACAGCGTTCTTCTGGCCTTTTGGTGCCCCCATGATACAAATATTTATTGAGCATCTTTTGGGTACCAGGTAGTAACCTTGAACCTTGTTGGGTCATGCACATGCCCATTCTTCGGGGAATTGGCTTTAGTTGAGAATCCTCTCCATTAGTCTCATTTTATGTCGTGCTCCAGTAGCCCTTGTACCAAATGGGGTGAGCCAGGGAGGATTTACCTGAGTGTCAGTGGTGAGACCTGGAACTCACATGAATTTCCTCATTATCAGAAAGTGACCTGCTAAAAAACATGTGTTCCATCCAGAAAGCCCTTCACCCATAAGATGCTTCTATTTTAATCCTGGAATTTTCTTCTTGAAACTTGTAAATGGCTTTGTTCATGCCTAACTTTTTTAACTAGACCAGTTTTAACTGGTTTTAACTTCCACCCTTATCACTTTTAAACAACAACTTGGCTGATTTTAATGACCTCCCCCCACCCTTGTTTTATCCTGAAAGCTATTACAGTGAAGAATATGAAATTTGATGTTCTCACATCATGACAGTTTAGGAAAAACTTTTTGTAACATTAGTTATAAAAGCTTTTCTGTTTAGAAGGAATGCAAAATTTGTTTTTGAAACTGCCTCAACAACTCCTGTCTCATCACCACTTTTGCTAAAGTCTGGGAGTTCTGGATATTCATGACAAAAGTTGGCAAATGTCGATTGGGTGTTTCTTTTTTTGCTTGCTTTTTGAAAAAGTGTACATTTTTTTCCTTTCAGAAACACTGTGGATTATTTTATATTCAACCTTTACAGACTAATTCAAATAAGATAACACTATGGCATTATTTTATAAGTAGAAAGAGAATGTTACCTTGCATATATTGAATAATTAAAAGTTTTCCTTTCTTAAATTCAACAACTTAAGACTTGAAGTATTTTTCTAAACAGTGAACATATTCCAAACAGAACATTTTAAATGAGAGAGGGTTGATTCTAAATTATTCGGTGCTGGTGTCATTTTGTTACTTTTCAATCGGTATCTCTTTAAATGAAACAATCAGGTGGGGATTCAAAGAAAGGTGGAACATGAAACTTTCATTCAGAGGTTGCCTTCTGAATCTTAAATTTAACACATGCAGGGGTTACAGTGCATGCCAGTGGAAAAGCCAGTGAAGGCTTTTCCAAGTGTCTAAGATAAAATTGAGCCCTGGCTGGTGTAGCTCAGTGGATTGAGCACAGGCCTGTGAACCAAACAACCGCAGTTCGATTCCCAGTCAGGGCACATGCCTGGGTTGCAGGCCAGTCCCAGGAGGGGATGCACGAGAGGCAACCATACATTGATATTTCTCTCCCTCTCTCCTTCCCTTCCCCTCTAAAGATAAATAAAGAAAATCTTTTAAAAAATAAAAATAAAATTGAGTAGCAGTAAGAGCGGTAACATCACAGCTTCCGCACACTAACATATTTCAGGAGAGCAATGTGAAGACAATAGAAATGTTGCACTATTTCCCAGGGCGTGGAGCCAGCCTCGGGCACCTAGACAGCTGTGGATTCTAAAGCCAACTGCGATGTCGACACGGGGAAATTCACTCCATGTTTCTTTGCAACTCAGTTCCTCCACCAGGAAATTAGAGATAATGATACTTGAATGATAACCCCTTTCCTAACACACGGTATTGTAAGTGCATATGAAATGCTCTTATGTAGGACATGCCGAGCTTTACATAAGAAAGGTGTACTCTTCCTCCATGGTTGCCCAGGTGTTAGTCATCCTTCTTTCGCTTGTGAATCCAGATGTTTTATTGCAACACGCCAGAGCCAGAGCGAGGTGAAATGAAGTTCAGTGCCAGGGAGCCATACAGATGAAGCCTCTTCGCTTTATGTGAATTTATGCGTGTTTGGGGGTAGATGTGCGTCTGTACAAAAAGTGGTAAACCTATCACATTACTCCTGTATTATTTAGCCTTGAAATTCATGAAATTTGTTATTTTATCATGGAAAGAGGGAAGGGAAAGAGGGAAGTGCACGAGGAAGACTCGTGGCCCTGAGAGGAGCTGGATACTAACTAACGACACTCTGATGTCTTCATGGCTGACTCAAAGGAGCGGTGCTTTGTTGAGTTAGTTACATTGAAAGTCCCATTTGTTGCTGATGATCCCCCGTACGCCACATGCTTTGCCTGCTCTCTGTTCCAGCGATTCCCCATGACCAAGGAGTTGCCTGGGTGCAAAGAAGAGAAGAAGGTTTCTTTTTCTCCCCTCTGGCTCTGGCACTAAGTAGACATAAGCCTTCGGGTGCCCCCACTCCTCACTTCCAACATCCAATCCTATTCGCATACACATGGTCCCCAAATATTACAAATATGTCTGTGTAGTATATATTTATGTCTAAGTGTTGGGAAGAAGGGATTGGAAAACTGAAAGAAGACGGTTCCTTTTGATTTTTTAAGAAAATTCGTGTTTTTATTTTTTACCTTTTGTTTTTGTCTTAAGTAGTCTTTATTGCTTATTCTATTGCAGTTGTCCCAATTTTTTCCCCTTTTGTCCCTCTCCACCCAGCCCGCCCCTCTAGACCACGGTTCAGTCCCCTTTGTCATTCATGCCCATGCATCAGTCACACCTGTTCTGTGTGACCAGTCCCTTCCCCTTCTTTCCTCCATCCACCCCCCGCCACACCCCCTCCTACAGCTCTCAGCCTGTTCCATGTTTCCATGGCTCTGGTTCTGTGTTTCTTGTCAGCCCATTCGGTTTCGAAACGACTCTGTCTCTTCTAAGAATGGGATTTGTAGTAGCAAAAGATCACTGCCTTCAAATGCTTGCATATCCATTTGGCATTGGCTGCACCGCATTAGAATCGTAAGGTCATAATTCATGTTCTGCTTTTATTTTATATAAATGCCTGCCTGCCTGATGAACTCTTTGCACATTCAGATTTCAAAACTGCCTTCGATAGACTTAGTGATTTCCTGAGGAGAAACAGTGAGAAAGATAGGTCCCATTCCTTTTCTTTCATTTTTCATAACTGTCAAAATGATGATGCTGACAAGTGGCTTCTTAAAGACCTTGCTAGTTACATACACCCTTACCGCCATTTATAATTTTTAATTGCTTAAAAATTTCAATCTGATTTCTATAATTACTATACTATTTTATAAGAAATCTTTATGTCTCTCTTTCTAAATAGACTGAAGTATTTTCTAGAAGTTTAAAATGTTCATCTCCCTCAAAGAAAGTAAGATTTATTTATCTCTCTCACACAGTAAATAAACATACGTATTGTCTGTGAAGATACATTTTGGTCTCAGTCCTTGCTCCACACTTGAAGCCACCAACCACCCAGCCTGGTGACTGTGGTCACTGGGGTGGGAAATACAGTCCAGGGAGCCATCTCGATAGTCAGTTGTCACAAAGGAGAGAGAGAGATAGCTTCTTCTGTCTCAAGTTGATTTTTTGGCGAATGAGGAGCCCCAGCACTGTCGCCGCATTGTGCCAGCCTCCTTCAGTTCTAGACTGATGGGCGTCTGCGGCAGATTCGCTCTGGGTGGGCTTCGGCCCCCAAGACCACTCTCCCTGGGGCACCAAAGCTCTCGTTGTGCCCACGGCCCCAGGTCCCCTCTCTCTCTGCCTGTCCCAAGCAGACTGTGTGGCTCTTTGACTGATTATAGAATCTCATTCATTAGAAGTACCTTTCTTTTTAAGAGAAACACCCAGTACTTCATTGTCTTAGTTTGTATTTTGTCAGTTGTACTGTTGACTATTGGTGGATTGGGATATTTCCAAATATAGGGTAGGGCAAAAGCAAGTTTGTAGTTCCTACGGACAGGAATACAATAATTAATGAATGCTCTGAGAATAAGCTCGGTGTTTCACACACCCGCATCTGTAAACCGACGTTTGCCCCACCGTGTACGTCCCCACATACACAGCTCCCCGCTTTGAAACGACTGGACGCTAGTGCCCAGGCTTTCACCGCCCGACCGTTTGCCTTTCCCCAACCCTAACCCTTCCTCCGCCTGCACGACTGAACCACAACCGGTCAGAGACGCGGACTGTGTGGGTTCTTGTCCCAGTTTTGCCGCTGGAGCATTTTTGACCACGAGCAGGGAGCTTGTCTGCACTTCAGTGTCCTCGTCCGTGGGATAGGAATAACAATGATACTGTCTCCGAGTGGAGATAATTAAGCTAAGAATATACAGAGTTTGGGGGTTGTTGTCATTTTTCAGAGGAGGAAATGAGAATTGACGACCTCCCCCCTGGGCTCCTACTTACTTTGCCCTTCCAACTCCGGTGTACCTACATACTTCCCTGCGATGTTGGTTGACAGCTGGCTGGCACTGTCCGTTGATGTTTTGCCTAAAGCCTTGTTCTTTTCTCTCCAGGGAGTAGATTCTGCTATCTTGGCCCCACAGCCCTTCCTGTTGATTACAAAGGCCACAGAAGAAAACAGAACACACCCTCCTTGGTTCCTTCTCCATGTGTTTCTTCTGCTTCTACTGGGCCAGTTCTGGAGGAAAGACACAGATGAAACAGACCCAGCACCTGCAAAGAATAAATGCATGACTTTCAAATCTCCTTTCCAGTGAAAGAAACGGCAAACATTCAAGGTCCGGTGCCTGTTCTCCGGTTGCACTGAGGAACATACTGTCTCATAGCACCAGCTCTGCAGAACCCCTGTTCCCAGACTCCTTGTGGTTTTATTTATATGTATTTCCATATCTCATTGCTGTACGTCACTGCTGCATTGGTGTGGCAGCAAGTGACCAAAGGCTACAGGTTTTACTATGGACACCAGGTCAGGTGCCACCAGGCAAAACAAAGCCAGTTCCTATGAGCTGCCTATGATATGCATTGCTGAAGTAACATTTTACCCAGGGTGTGCCATTGCAGTGATATAAATATATTTTTTTCCTAGACTAAATATGAGCTGACTATCTGTTTTGATGTGTGTACATAGGCGTGATTGAGCGTGTGTGCGTGTGTGTGCACGTGTGTAACCTCATGCTTAGAACTGCCTGTGAATGTTGTGGAATGCTACACCTGGAAAGTTCTGGTTTTCCACCAGTTCTGAGATGAAGAGCCACACGAGATAGCGGGCCTGGAGACCATGCCCATCCCCTTAGACAGACAACCCGGAAATGTTAAATGTCCTGTATTTATATTGTATTTCGTAGCTGCCACACTAACCTTCATAGGTAATACTACAGCTTTGGGCAGAAGCGTTTTCACCTTAGTGGTGGATTCATATTAGAATATAAACCCATGTCAGTGACAATCCATCATCAAAGTCACGAATTCTGACTGAACGCCTCATCTGATTCACCAGTTCCTTGATGGAGAGAGAGGAGAGAAGGGGATGGCATTTGTCTAGTAACCCCAAATGGAGTGCAAGTAGCCTTTGTTTTCCTGCATAAATGGACTTGATGAATGCGAACAAATATATGCAATTCATATGCTTTCGGAGATGAACGTAGACATGCGTGTCAGCCTTGAGATGATGTGTCCTGGATTAATACTTTGTCTCTCACTGTCACAGAACAATACCTGCCAGGTTAGCATAGTTGGGATTAAATGGCTGCAAGCAATTTTAGGTGCCCAATTCCACAGCAAGTTCTCCAGTTACTGATACAGAGCTAACTCCGACGGCCCACAAAAGTACATCAGCCTTCTAGAATCTGAGGTCCGCTGTGTGAAGATTCTGTTTTGATATGATATGTATACCAAACTCCAGCCAACATACTGCCATGTTTCATAATCTGAGTGGCTGCCTTGCTTATTCTAAGCTATGGTTGCAGAAACTGTGGCCATTTATATAAGCTATAACATCAAATCAGGGAAATATGGGAAACAAAAGATTCTGAACCCTGTGTTGTTGAATCAGTAAAGAAAATCATCAGTGAATATTTATTGCATTCTG
Organism: Carollia perspicillata; assembly: GCA_004027735.1. NCBI lineage: Eukaryota > Metazoa > Chordata > Mammalia > Chiroptera > Phyllostomidae > Carollia > Carollia perspicillata. The sequence continues at coordinate 35,815 of PVKM010008542.1, forward strand.
TCAGGGTGTATGGCATTGTATTCTTATGACTATGCCAGAGTGACAAAGTTAATTCACCCCTTTGTGGGGACTTTAATATATTTTTAAAGGGATGTGCCTATGCATTGATGCCTGAAAAATATGTATAAAGAAATGAGGTTGAATCTCTGAGCAGGTCACCTTTCCTCCAGAGGTCAGGGCAGGAGGCCAGCTTTAGGGGCTAGGTCTAGCCCCACGAGTGAGTGCTGGCCTAGTGAGCTCAGACCTAGCGTTAGGAAGCATTAAGCTGACCCCCTGCACCAAATCAAGTAGCTTCACCATGTGTCCACCGGCCCCAAATTATTTTTAACAATATTATGAATAAAATGTTCTGGTGTGTTTTAAAAAAGTTACTTTGATGAAAGGCTGTGCTCACTACACGGCTGGTGTGTGTGTTTTGAGACCTCTTGTATTCAATCTGTGAAGGATATGTGTATTAATCCATACAAGCTTATAGCCTCAATATTTGTCTGAAGACACTTAAATTTTGACCAGTAAAGGAAAGTTCTAGAAGCAATATTTTCACTTATTTAACATTCTCCAAACAACATCAAGCATTGATACACACCGAAAAGTGTATTTTTTTTATCACTCCAAGTATGTTGGAATATGCAAGGACTGTGGTTAAAATTAGAATGTATAAGGCATATTATAATTTAGTTCATACTGAAAAAGAAATTCCCTGAACATAGAGTCATCCATACATGTTCCAAAGTTTGAGCAATCTCTTGGTTAGACATAGATTTTCTATTTTGTTTTAATTTGTCAAGATATTTTTCTTCCCTTCATAAAACTTAGGTACACATAACTTATGTCATTTATTTATGGTCTTTTATACCTAGTTTGTAAAATTGTAAAATAGCAAACTAAATGCAAAGGGTTTGCATTTGAAAACAATAAAGTAGTTGCCATATTCAAACCTGGAATCCAGTTGTCTCTTCAATGATTTCTGCCATGGATAGGGTGGTTCTAAACTAAGTAGTTGTTGGTTGTCATTCAGTGAAAATACAAAATCTTAATCGCATTAAACATACTTATTTAGAGGATAAACAGCACTGACTCTTAAATGGGCCTCACCCTTGAGAACAACGCATTAGCAAATCTGACTGAGATTCAGTGAGATCTCATGTTCCCTTTTAATGAGACTGAACTTTGGCTGGAATTCAGACTCCACTTCTTACTGATCATTCTGTCTGGGGCAAGTTCCTTAACTTCCCTGTGTCCTTTTCCTTGTTTGTGGACTGGCAATTACAATGCCAAGAGCTTTTATGAAGACAAACACCACAGAATCTCACTTGTAACTAGATCTGATGAACAAAATTAACTAATGAACAAAATGGAATCAGAGCCACAGGAACATGGAACAGACTGACAGCTGTAAGAGTGCAGGGGGCGGTGGAAACCGATCGAAAGAAGGCGAAGGTGTTAGATAAAGAGCGTATATGAATGACCCATGGACATGAGCAATGGTGTGGGGATTGACTGGAAATGGAGGGCAGGCTGGGGAGAAGAGACAAGGGGGGGAAAATTGGGGCAACTGTAATAGCATAAAACAGATTTTAAAATAGACTTAAAATATCAGCACAGTGTCTAACCCAAAATCAATGAATGGTAGCTGTTCTCAAGAGCCTCTTTGATGATATAAGCTCTCTTCTCTAATATCCCAAGTCCTACATCCTCTCAAATATCTTTACTATTGATCCAAATGGCCAGCCACCCCTTTTACTGTGGGTTTTTACCCTGGATCCTTTGATTCTTGGCTTCTTGAAGGTACATTGGAACTCCAAGGGATCCAAGAGAGTTCCTAAAATATGGTACAAATGCTAATGATTATGTTTTCTGTTTTATTGGGCAGAAAGACCAGAAATGTCATTAAGCTCCAAATGTGTCTGTGATACAAAAATATTAAGGATGCATGTTCTCGTCATGAATGCTTTCCTCAGTAAATAAACTATCAGTTGAATACACCTCTGTTAATTGAAAATGAGGCTCAAGACTTATAATAATGTAATAACTGAAGCCCTTAAGAGAAGCTAGCTTTAAAGGGTGTGGTTGTGCTGTTCAGTGTAACCAACAGGGCCTTGAAATGAAAAGAATTTGGATATGTCTGGTTATTTTTTGACATTTCTCTAAAATCAACTATTTTAATATATAGGGTAGTTGACAATGTATTTGTGAGTTGAAAAAGACCAGGCTTGGGCATGTTTTTCCTCACTTGTTTAGCAAGGATAGAAAGTCAACTGTATTAGGATTCTCCAGAGAAATAAAGCCAGTAGGAAATATATCTGTAACTCTCTGTATATGGATATATATATATATACATATATGTATACATATATGTATATATATATATATGTATGGAGAGAGAGAGAGGGAGAAACTTTTTATGAGGAACTGGCTTATGCAATTCTGTAGACTGTGAAGTACCATGTTTTTCCAAGGAAAAACCTAGGAAAGCCAGTGGTGTTATTCAGTCCAAGTCCAAAGACCTGAGAAACTAACTGACCCAATAGCATAAGTTGCAGTCCCAGTGCAAGAGAAAATGAGGGGTCCCAGCTCAGCAGTAATGCAGGGACTAAGCCTTGGGATGCACTCTACTTCAACACAAAGCTTTCCCTGACCTCTTCTAGGTTTACGGTTCTTCTTGCATTTGTGGTAGAGATAGGCTAGCGGTTCAACAGCTTTAGTTCTTCTGGTGCACACAAGACTATATTTCCCAGCTCCCAAACCTTTAGGATAGGCACATGTGATCAGGTTCTGGCCAATGAGGTAAAGGAGGTGAAAATGCAAGCCCTTTCCAAGCCCAGCCGTAAAGCCTTCTATGCAATCATCCACTTTCTCTTCCTCTTATGGTAGATTTAGAGGCCATATGCTCAACGTGGAAGCCTCACAGGAGGGAAGGACCGTGCATCCCTGAGTCACTGCTTGGAAAGATGACAGAAGATACTCTG
>PVKM010008543.1:0-38766 GCA_004027735.1 Carollia perspicillata
ATTGTTTTTTTTCTTAGTTTGTAGTTATATTATGAAGCAAACATGATGGAAAAAGTTTTTTATTATTTACTTGCCTTTGGATCATTTCTAAGACCAGGTTTCTCATTTTGAATAATAATACTTTTGTTATCTCTTGATGCCTTTTAATTTAATCATATTTACCACCTTTTAAATTTTTCTTGATATTGACCTAAGAGAGGCTTCTTATGAAACATTTTTGTTCTCTTTTGTCTTATTTCTGAAGTGTATTTTATAAGCTTTATTTCCTTTTCCCTGAAATTTTCTTCAGGTCCACCTGAATAATAAAGTAGTCATATTACTTTCATGTCATAAAAATATAGGGTATTAATTTCCATCTTTGTGTAAAATAAATTTGTAGTTCCCAACTGTTTCCTTGGTCCTCTGTGTAATTCAGGTCATTTAACCTACTCTGTTGTTAAAAAATTTTTTAAAAAAGGTGTTTTAATTTTAACAAAATAATATTCCAAATTTTATTGTTACATTTGTATTGTACCTCTTACATCTCAGAGCTAGTAGTTTTGGCACAAAATTCCAAAATAATGGAACATCTTCTCCACTTCACCTATAATAGAAGTCACTAAAAAGATAACAAAAAAATACGAGGAAGAATACAGCCCCACTTATTTCATTATATAACTTGGAAAGTGGCCGGAAGTCAGCTATTAATAAGCTCAGATATAAAACATACATGCACAAATTGAGTCACCAGAAAAATGAGCTTGTTGTACTTTCCTGGCTCCATCAGGTTTTCTCTTAAATGTCACTTCTCTGTATAAAATAAACATGATGCTGTGTGTTACTTAAAATTATCAACACGGACATTGGTGTAAGATATTAATTTCATTCAGAATTTCAACAGTACAGAGTAAAACACAAGGGTAGAATGAAATTTTGAAAAAGAGCCATAAAAAGCAACTCAGTTAAAATAGCATCCTGTAACTTCACGTAACCTGGCTAGAACACGGCAGTCCAGTTATGTTCCCTCCACAAAGGCAGACGCCCTATACATGGGTGGTGCCGTGCTTAAAAACCGCATCATCGTCTTGGTGGGAACTGTGCTACTGGAGAGAGACATGCTTGAAGATAACCAAAAGATGCAGATAAGCTTCATAAATCCTAATAAACATAATGGTGCCTTCTCGGCAGTGAGGAACAGTGCCAAGAACATGGTTGTGATGGTTAATTTTCTGCGTCATCACCTTGGCTAGGCTATGGTACCCTAGCCATCTGTTCAAACACCAGTCTAGATGTGGCTGTGAAGGCATCTTTTAGATGTGATTAACACTTAAAACAGTAGACTTTGAGTAAAGGAGACAAGTCTCTATAGTGTGTTTGGGCCTCATCTAATCAACTGAAGGTCTTAAGAGCAAAGCTTAAGGCTTCCCAAAGGAAAAGCAATGCTGCTTTAAGACTGCAACAACTCTTACATGAATTTTCAGCCTTCCCCATAGATTTCAGTCTTACCAGCCCCTACAGTCATGAGCCAATTCCTTAAAATCAATCTCTCTTTCTCTCTCTCTATATATATATACACACACACAAATATACATGTACATGTATATATACATATATATGTGTGTTGAATATACATATACATACATGTACACATGTATCCTATTGGTTTTCTCTGGAGAACACTAACAGAATAGTAGCTACTGACTGCTCACCAGAACCTCTGAGACTGGATATGCAAATGGACAGTGGATAGACCACATATAAAACTAGAACTTTGACCCACAATCTAAAGCAACCTACTCAGAAAACCAACACCTTCATCTACAATAAACCACCCAGGAAGCCAGCCTTTTAGAAATCAGTCTTGCTAGAAACTTATTGTTATCTCTAGTGACAATCCAGGAAGCTAAATCACTTTCGTAACCATCAGCCCCAAATGGCTAGGACTTGATTAATAATTGACAGCTGTCCTAAGTTTTGTCCTTGCTTTTGAACAAGGATCAACAATCAACTCTAGAAAGCCAAATATGCACCCGTAACCAATCACATAGGATGCCCCTCCTCAAATTAGCCTGCCTACAACTTCCCAAATGCCAGCAGAAGTCTGATCAAGGTGTATCTGAAGTCCTCCATTTTTTATGCAACATAGCTTTTCCACTCCTCTGTCTGCCTTTCGTGTTTAGTGTGCGTGTGTGTGGCGAGGGGGCGGGGCGGGGGTTGAGCATTTCTAATAGTGATTTAATGTTACCCATTTGAGAGTCATCTGATAAGTTTTAAACAGGGAAATTTTAGTTTCTCATCCATATCAACAGATAATACCATTCCTGTAATTCCTTATGTTCTGCTTGCCTTTGAGTCTCTGCCAAAACACAAGGAACAGTAGCTGACTCCCTTACAAGCTCAGAATAAATGCCTCTGCTTCTCTCATATGGCTGGTCTTTGTTTTTTTCTGCAGCCCTAAGGTCCATAGATGCCAAGAAATCAGGGCCACCAGAAACCATTGTGAGATATGACCTGCTTCAAATGCTGCTACCTATAGACAGAATTTCTACACTCTACTGATATATAATTCAGAGAGTGGGCAATACACATAATTCGGAATGTGTATTACTACGAATTCCCCTCTTATGCAGCACTATTATTAATCAAGTTCAACATGCTCTTTTTAAAACTGAAACAAATAGTGATAGCAAACAGATAACTGAAAGCTTTTAGTATAAAACAACTTTTAAAATGGAATTATTTGACCTATGAGTTATTGACAATAATTTGCTATGCACTTAAACTATAAGACTCTGTATTAAGAATTTCTTCCTTTAGCCTCACATCTGTTTCAGAAAAAAACCTAAAAGGTATTATTTCTCTCTATAAAAGTGGATTTTGACCTACTATGTATAAGAATTTACAGATATATCTGCAAACACTGTTTTGGTATAATAGTTATACAATTGAATTTATAAAAATTAGGTGGAGGTGGCTGAGACCTCTAAGAACTGAGAATTGAAAGGGCCCTGGTCCTGACTTTTATGAATCAGTGGGTTGGGCATCACCCCACAAACTGAAAGGTAGCCAGTTCAAATCCCAGTTGAGGCACATGGCTGGGTTACAGGCCAGGTCTCCTGCTTTAGGTGTGCAAGAAGCAACCAACAGACTGCTGTTTCCCTCCCTTCCCCTATGTCTAATAAATAAATAAAATCTTTAAAAGGTCCCAGGAATACAAGTTAATGTCCATGATGTAGAAATATCACAATAGAATGCATTTGATAATTAGATTTATTTTTTTTAAATAGTACACACAACCTTAAATCAGTAGAATTTCACAACAGACTTTACAGGCATATGATTTTTGGCTTTTCACAATTAGGAGCAAACCATTGCTTGAAGAGCCGTCTTCAACAATATGAAAAATCACATGTGATTTAAAAACATTCAATTAATAATTTAAATTCTTGAGAAAACACCAAAAGTGAATTATTACCATACTGTAAACATGATCAATATAAAATTTAAGCTATGAGAAAAAAGAGCACAATCCCAAAAAGTAACCCAAATTTTACCTCAAGAGGCAAATGGGTACCAAAATTAACAAAAAGACATTAACAGAATTCACCTGTCAATGACAATAAGGGAAAGAGGAAACTGTTTTCAACAGGGATGATCCCTGGAGAATTATAGCTGTGAAAGGTAATGAGGTGCCTTAAAATTTTCACTTGAGAATTCTGCAAAAGTTCATTCATGGTCCCTTCAATTATTCAGATTTGATGATCTCTCAGGAAGCAACTTCCAACAGCAGTTCCACGTGCTAGGCTCAACGTGCCTTTGGAGGATGCTGTAATAACAGTGCACAAGAAAAGTAGGTTATCAAACATGCTGGCAATAACTTTGCCTCCTCTCCAAGGACTCTTTCCTGAACACTATCACCTTTTAAATCTGGACTCTGACTGAGTTCTCTGCATATTTATACATTGTGCTTATTGTAGGAAGAGAAGAGAATACCTTTAAGCATTCATTGTGAACCCTCTCTTTATAAATATAGTGATCTCCACTCCCAAGTTTAAGCACATACCCTCATACACACACACCCACAAACACTAAAGTACTAAAACTTACTGCTGCCTTCAAAGCTTGATCTATATCTTCCAATAGGTCTTCTTTATCCTCCAAGCCCACAGAGAGTCGAACCAGGGTGTCACTAATCCCAAGGATATCTCTCTGGCTCTTAGGCACTGATGCATGGGTCATAATTGCCCTAGAAGGAAGAGTGAGCAAATTTTTGATCACTATATTATATCAGTGGAGGCATATTTCTGTCTCATAAGTTGCAGTTATCTTAACATTTTTTCTACTTTAAGTATCAAATTCTTCATGTGCCTATAATTTTCCACAGACAAAAAATAAGAAATTGTTAATATTATCTTTTCTAGTCATTACTTTAACTGAAATCCAAGATCTTTTATCATTTTTATACCATCGGTAAGGTATACTCAGTCCACTGAAGGTACCACTCAAGCACCCCATGCAGGAGGGAAAGACAGCCTCCTGGGTGTGCCTGTTAACATGTTGCCTGAATGAGGTCTTGGTCAGAAATCATATACCCCATGACCAACCAGCCGGACATACAAGAGGCCTCTTAGGCCAAAAGCTGGCCACAATTAATTTCCTCTTAGTCAATGAATCAATCCAGAATTGGGCCTTCTGAGGCAGATCTGGAAAAGGCAACCCAAGGTCACTAGTAACAGCCAGTGTGCGTTAGGAATGCCAGCAAATGACCCAGGTGTAAAGGTAGAGCCCCTACCATGGGTAAGGCACAATGGAATTGGGAAACCAAGAAGAATGAAACATTTTCTTTACCCTAGATGACAAAGCAAGAGCTAAAGACCATAATAATTCACAAAACAGAATAGTTAACAGCAAATGCCAAATCCATGTGACAACAAGGGCTGCCAGAGTTCAGAGGAGGGAGAAATCTCTGCGGGCTGAGGTGTAGTCTTTCCGAGCCGTGACATATGCATCACCACCAACATTCTGCCTGTCCCTGCATGCTACCAGCAAAATCAACACCTAAGCTGCTTTCTCCCATCTCACTTCAGACCCATGGAAAGAAAATCTCAGCCACGGTCAAAATAAGTGAATTTATTTTATCACTCTAATGAAGTTTTACACACAAACATCCTCCTTTAAAGGTTCTGCCTTTCCAGGCTCTTAATCCCTTTAAAAAGCACACACAGGTAGAAATAACTTAGGCCCCTGAGACCACATGACTTGGATACAAACCTTAGCCCCTCCACAAACTGGCTATGCGGACTTGTAAAACTTACGCATCCTGCCCTGGCTGGTGTGGCTCAGTGGACTGAGCACCAGCCTGCGAACCAAAGGGTTGCCAGTTCGATTCCTAGTCGGGGCACATGCCTGGGTTGCGGGCCAGGTCCCCAGTGGGGGCCACGTGAGAGGCAACCACACATTGATGTTTCTCTCCCTCTCTTTCTCCTTCCCTTCCCCTCTCTCAAAAAATAAATCAATAAAGTCATCAAAAAAAGGGTTCCCTTTAAAAACAAAAAACAAAAAACTTACGCATCCTCACAGCAGACATCCTTATCCGACGTAACAGTAGCTATCACTTAGTGTGTGTTTAACGTGAGACAGGTACTCTAGGCCATTTATGTGCATTAATTCATTTTTAATGGATGAAAATTGTATATAACATCTATCTCAAAAGTTTGTCACAGTCATTAATGAAAGAAATATATAAAAAGCACTTGCAAGTACTTGGAATGTAGTAATGTAGGAGGTGGCTAATAAAAAACAATCCATAATGGTCGTCAACATTTTATTGGGCACTTAATATGAGTCAAGGCATTAGCTTAGGAATTATTTTTCCTCATGTTCTCACAACAACCCTATGAGCTAGGCCCAGTATTATTCACATTCTACAACTGAGAAAACTGAGGCTGAGAGAAGGTAGGTAAATTTTCTAAGGTCACAAAATCAACACACGTTTTCAGACTGGGAGACCGGCCCAGTGCATAGTGGCTCCGCTTCCTCCCTCCCTCATTGCAATGCTGCACTAGCCGCAGCCAAGTTGGGAGACACAGAAGGAGGGAGATAGAACAGACAAGCTCTGACCTAAATTCATTTGTCTACCGGCATCGGGGTTACGGCCTCGCTGGAGCTCCTGAGGACCAAGCAACTTTAAACCAAGTCCCTAAACAAATCAGGAGAGGTTTATTTTAAAAACTGACCTTAAAGTAACACACAGTTCATTACTATGAAAAATAATGCAATTTCCTATGCTGAGTGTGCCCTCTTGTGCATCCAGACTTGCTAGCAGGCATTTCCTTGAAAGACTAACAAAACCTATCGAAGTGATCTTAGTTATCTGAATCATTATTTGGGCATCACATTTTTTTAACTTTGTAAAGTTTCCCAACTCTCCCCAGAAATGGTAAACTATGGTCAGATGGCAGAAAATGTGCCTAAATTTTGGTAAGCCCTCCACACAATGCTTCCAGAACATAGTTATTCCAGAAAATGTTTCTAGAAATGAAAACACAAAAACATACCATGTGCATTTAGTACAGTTAGAGATTATTAGGTGGCCTGACTGGTGTGGCTCAGGGGGCTGAGCATTGGTACACAAACTGAAAAGTCACTGGTTCAATTCCCGCACATGCCTGGGTTGTAGGCCAGGTCCCCCGTCGGGGCATGTGAGAGGCAACCAATCGATATTTCTCTCACACATAGATGTTTCCCTTCCTCTCTTTCTCCCTCTCTTCCTCTCTCTCCAAAAATAAATAAACAGAATCTTTTAAAAAAAATGATTAGATAATGCTGTTGACTGACCCCCTGCAATAATTACAATGTATGGTCACAGTAACATATAATGAAGCCGGACATAATTCAGGAATGCTTGACGGGACAAGTACTCAATATATAATAATCATTAGTTTAATTAAGCCCATTTTACAGATTAAATAAAACTGAAGCTCAAAGTTTAAGTAGTTGATAGAACAGACCTCAAATCCAGATCAAGGCTGCTTTTAGCTCCCCTCACTGCAAAGCCTCAAGAGTGAAGTTGTTAACATGGACCCATGTGACATTTGGGTTATCATCGGCAAAACTTTCTGAATATATTTCCTTGTCTGTAAAATAACGTGCCGTACTGTCTAATCTTAGGCTGCTTCATATTCCAATATCCTCTGGTGCTTTAATAAAACTAAATTAACAGATCGGGTCAGATGGTGAAGGTCCAGGAGTAACAAGTTGATTTTGGGTTTACCTTGCAAACATGGAGCCATTCGAGGTTGAACAGAAAGAAAACGTATGTGATGATATCTAGTTGAGCCCTCTTCTGACAATCAAGGTATGGAGGTGTTTCATCAGAGACACATTCCCCGTTTGCCAGGGAGCCTCGAAATCAGCCCTTCCAGCACAGTCTCCAACCTCCCTGCCAGGGCAGAACACGATAAAACAAGTAGCCCTGGGCCGAAGACCAGGAAGCCTACCACACAACCATTGCTGGAATCGCCTTCAGACAGAACAGGGGTAGAAGCGAGTTTGGGAGGACACCGATCAGCAGCCTCCTTCAGATTTCATCGGTATCTCCATTCTGTCCAGTTAGAATCCGTCCTGATCAGATAGCACCAGGCTGTTCTGATCATTACATATCTCGAACTACTTCTGGTATTATCATACTCCTTTTCCAAATGATCATTAAAGCTAACATCAAAGTTAAAATAGGAAGAGAAAGAAAAATATACTTACGGAAGCTCAGCGAGACTCTCATATCCACCCAAGCTCTCAGCCAGAGTAAATAACTATGGCAAAGAAAATATTAATTTAGATTTTCCACTAAAATAAAAATACAAACATCTAAAAATAAATGTTTTTCACAAAACGGCCCTGGGACAGAGGGTGGAACATAGCGATTATGAAGAAACTATAAATTGGGCAAGAAAGAGAAAAAATAAGAATAAAATCAGTAACAATGATTTCATTAATTAGACCTATCACATGTAAACTTTTAAAACATTAAAAAATCATAAAGGCTAATCTCCCATACCTTCCTAATTTGGCCCTACAATTAAGTGATCCTGAAAATGAGTTCTAAAACTTCAGAATTGCTACATTTGAGACCTAGCTCTGTGGTTACCCTTTAAGTAGAAATATCTGAGTGTCTAAACACTTACTCATTGGTATGTATCACTTATTCAGTTAATATATCCATTTACCTCCCCCCAGAATAGAAGAAAAAAATAACTCGGTTTTTGTATTTAGTGTTAGAGTATTGTAGAATTTTATAACTATTTCAAAATTTCTCTCACAACCATATTCAATTAAATATGCACTACTATCTTTCTGATTTTACAAGTAAATGAATTTTAGACACCAGTGGGGCTTTGAGTCACCTGGTAGCATCCTACTCTTTAGACCCAGAGTACTTAACACTCCGAGTGCACTGCGTGAGGTCAGTGCAACCTTGGCGCGTGGTTACACAGACTTCTCTCTCTCCCAGGGCCCCTGAGAATTTCCTGCCACTGTGAAATTCAGACGCACGCCTCCCATCCCTCACCCAAGGCAGACGCAGCTCAGGAGGCACGGGGTGTGGAAAGCCATTCTTAGGCCAGATTTCAGCATAAGACGAGTGAATCACACTAAAAACACACGACTTTGAGGTCTCGTATAATAGTGCCTTCGGAAAGGCGGTTACTTTTGAATAAATTTGAAACCAATGCACTAGAACATTCTAGCTCTCTCAGACTGAGAGCAGTATCTGGAGAGTTAAATACGTTAACATATTCAGGTATCTGCTACCACACCAAAGTCATTTTCCAACCCAGTTCACGTCATGATGGAGAGATTGGTGGGTGTGACCTGCAGGTTCCAAACCATTACTTTAGAGATAATGAGCTGCTGTGTCTTTCCTCAACAATTTAAAAACCAATTGATGGTTACAGAAGAGTCATGGAAATTTGAAGTACAGCACAGGGAATATAGTCAATAATATTCTAATTACTATGTATGATGTCAGATGGGTGAGAGATTAATTGGTTTGCTCACTTAGTAGGTTATGTAATATCTAATCACTGAGGTGTACACCAGAAACTAATATAATAATGCATGTCAACTGTAATTGATAAGTAAAAATTACTTTAAATGGAAAAAAAAAAGAAGAACGTTTACCTTCAGGTTTTTGAGGAAAGTCTCGGCATGCTGAAGAGCACCCTTAATGTAAAAGGTGACCATCCCGGGGCACCCCGTGCACTGGCGCCGGGCCAGCTCGTACTGGGGGTGAGAGGGCAGCCCTGTGATGAAGCCTCGTTTTAGAATCAAACATGTAATTTCAAAACAAGGGAAAAAATCACTGCTTGCTTAAGTAAACCACAAATAAGTCTAATGATGAGCTTTGCGCGATGGCCACAACAGGCGGCCAGTTCTGGATCCTGTCTCACCCCCCTGGCTTCCGTGGGAGCTGGCCTTCCTACGCTCTCCACACGCTGGCCACGCCGGCTTCCTTTACACCAGCAGTACCAAATGCTGTTTTCATCTCAGGACCTTTTCTCCTGCTGTTCTATAACCCAGAACATTCTCCACATCGACTGCCCTACCCCTTGTCAATTATATCCTTCTGCTTGTCTTACTTAATATCTGTCATATTCACCAGCCTAGTTCCATGAGCAATCGATGGTTTGTTGATCATTGGATTCCAGTTCCTAATACAAAGCTCCACAGCTGGCAATTAATATTTAATAAATGCATCTGAAATGCCTTGTCCAAGCCTCGTAAACAAGTGTTACCTATTCTTCAGGTCACAACCCAAAACGTCCTTCCCTTCCTTCAAAATATACACTTCTTCACCTAGGGTACATATGGGGTATTTAATCTCCTATGTACAGGGGGAGGCAAAAGTAGGTTTACAGTTGTTCATATGGAAAATAATACAATAATTAATAAATGATAAGAATAAGCTGTTTCACATACTCACTGCTGCAAAACTACTTTTGCCCTGTCCTGTATTTCTGTCTTGGCTTATTCAAATTATCTGAGGGTAGGGATCAGGCTTATTTCTCCTGTATACCGAAGATCATGTGGCTAGATACCTAAAAGATATTAAAGTAACTATTTACTTTAGACCACCACAGTTCAAAAGACTGATAAAATAAATGCGAACAGTAACATGTAAGTCTTGTAATTCCACATGACTGTTTCTGCAGGTTGTAAGATGTGAAGGAATTCAAAAAGGAAGTAAGACAGCTTTGGGGGAACTTTGGTACCAAGTGTCAAGTCACAAATTGAGACGTATCAAGTTCCAACCTAAGTCAAATAAAAGAGCTAATGCAGAATAGTAGAATAACAAGGTGATATGCAAATCAACTGGAAACTACAATGTTGCAATCTTGAAATAGGTACAATAAACCAGCAAGCTAAAGACCATCACAGGAACATCTGATGTAGTGATTACCAACCACTAGTGTAGTGTTGTTGCAAGAATTTTTTAAACATGCTTTACCTGTACCAGATTCTTTAGTCAGAGGCACTGGCCTCTTTTTCCCTTAGATTGTCAAATAAAAAATGACAACAGCCAACACAACAATAGCCACCCAGTGTGAATGAATCAAAATAGTACTTATTTTTTGTCAGATTGGCAAAAGATACGTTTTTCAGTGTGCTGCAGAATTTTGGTAATTAGTTTATCTGTACCATGAGATGAAAAAGGTTGAAAATTGCTAACCTAATGCATAAGACTAATTTCTTAACATCCAAGCACCCACTACCCTATAGGCAGCACAAGGCCAGAGACCAGGTGTACCTTCTTCACCACCAGGCCCATCACAGAGCCTGGCACACGGCAGTGTTCCACCATTAGTGAGCGGCATAGAAATATATGAGGCACCTAACTCGCAAATAAATGTTACAGACATGGGATGCTCAGGGTAATCTTTACAATCCCAAGAATATGTGCTTAGAAATCAGATTAACATACCAGGATAAATAACCTTTTCTACCAGAGGATTTGATTCCAGAAACTGAGCAACTGCCATTCCATTTTCAAAATGCTTCTGCATTCGGACTTGTAGAGTCTTCAGGCCTCGACTGCAGAGGTAACAGTCAAAAGGAGAGGGGACTGCTCCAAGAGCTAAAAAATAAACATATCCTGGGTTAGTGTGAAGGTAAGAACCCACAAAATTCCTTGACCCCCCTTTTTTTCATTCTAGTTTCTCTGAGAAGCCAGCTACAAAACCCAATACTTGAACTTTTCTTTTTTTGGAGGGTGGAGTTAGGGAGAGGGATTGATATATCAAATCAGAAGCATGAAAATGAAGCATAAAATATGCTTAGAAAAATGGGCTTTAAAATGAGAGGGAAAATGAATATCTTGAGCCTATGTATAAACACAGTAACTTTTCAGAGATGAACATAAATAGTCCTTCCTGTGAAATAAGATGACATAGAGCACATAGCTGAAACTTGTATTTCTTTGAAAAAGTATTACAATATAGAGGGAAACAAGCAGCTCAGCTCCTTTAGTTACTGAATGTTCTACTCACATTCTATTTAGCTTCTGTCTAAAGCAGCCTATGACTTTACATGCTGCCCGGATATGGAGCGCACTCCTACTTCTTTATAATACGTGAAACCTACCAAGCATTAAGTTTGGTTTTCCCTTCTTTTGTTATTTTAATACTGATTTCCTAGAAGGGCATTTGTATCCCCAATTATGTTTGTATCTTATGTGTCTGTCAAACTGCAATAATTAATCAAAGTGTCTCTAAATAACTCCTATCTATACTGAAATAACTAAAAAAATCTAAACAGGAAGTGATGCATAGACATCTGTTGAAAAGTACAATTTATATCTCAAGTGCTATTTAAAATTCAATACAATTGCAGATATAGAAATATAGTATAAGAAAACCATTGCATCAAATGTTTGTTGTTGTTTTTTTTTAAGAAAATATCCTCATTAAGTCTTGAAACTGAAAATTCACTTGGGCTGTACATTACAATCAAAATTAACATGAATTTGAAAAATAAAAAAACTCATCCTGTATGTCATGTAGTAAAGCCCTGTTATGCTTTAACCATATCCTTATAATCCAATTTTCCCACTAATTTTTTACCCCTATTTGTCATTTTTTTCCAAATTAGTAGAATGTTATCATTTCACAGTATTTAGTGGAAACATAAATATTAAAAATAGCCCCTCTGAGAGCATAAAATAATCCAGACCTTTTAATACTTACAATTTTGTAAGAATCGAAGCCTATCATGGAGGCTTTCAGAATTAACAGACACTAAGCCCATTACAACATCGCTGTGGCCTAAAACGAAACAAAAACTGTTAAAAACAATGTATGTTTTTTTATCAATTTATAATTTCTAAAATATGACTTTCACTCGAAAAGACTCTAGAAAAAAAATCCTATAGAATAAGTTTAAATAAACTTTATACAATTTGACAATAGCAAAAGTTATACTTAAAATAATAAACCAAAAATCATATAAAAGTAAATATTTCTTTTTAAGCTGTAAGCAGGATAAAAGTATAATCTCTTATAGTAAATTTTAGTCTTCTGCTTATAATTTCATGTGCATACTTTTGTTTGTCATAAATAAAATCTTATATTTAATCAAAGTATAATTTTTTACTTTCTATAAGGGTCACAGAGAAAACCTGAATAGTAATAGAAGAAAAAGATCAGAACATCAAGCCCTCTGCTACTTTCATCGATCCATGGAAGAGAACATTCAGAGTATAGATTCTGCATATCTTACCATTCATATATTTTGTTGCTGAATACATACAAATATCAGCTCCCAGAGCCAAAGGTCGCTGAAAAGAATAAATGTTTTATTTTAAATAAGAAGTCACTTGAAATTATGCTTCATTACTTGACTATTTGCTATTATAACTACCATTCTTATTCTAATTTTTAAAAAATATGTACACCTTAAAATTTTCCAGGATCTCTGATGTAATCATTCCCTTTCTACCCTCCCCCAAATAAAAATATAAAGTGTTGGACCCAACAGTCAATCCAATGGCACAAATTTTTTAGGACTAGCAGATAAACTCAGGTCAGCAGGTCTTCTGAAACTGTTTCTTTAGAGAGTTGCTGACTGCCCCTACATTTATTACCTACAGCAGAAATGTTGGCATTCTTATGATTCAGTAATCATACAAAATAAACATTCACCAATTGCTATGTCAAATAAGATAATACTAATCTCTTAGATTTTTAATCATTAAAACCTGACAATATATATGTTGTGCTTATGCACTCAGTTTGCCAAGACCTTGACTCTTAATTACTCTTTTATTATACCAGTTTTGCCAAGTTTATTTACTTATAAAGAAATTTGATTGGATGGTTTTTCCTTACTCGATAGTCCCACAGATTAATCCTTTAGTCTTAATATGTCTTTGCTGCAATCGCCTTATCACTTAACAATATACTATCAACATCTTTCCATTTATATTTTCTTTAAAATAAGTGATGGAGTCAAACTAGATGTCTAAGGTCTATTCCAGGACAAATATCCTGTAAACTCTATGGTCAAAAGAAATAACCTCTACTGATCTCATTATGTGCCAAGAACCATGTAAAATGTTTTGCATGAGCCAGTGAAGCCTGTGCAAAATGCAGGGTCTAGCAGAAGTAACGGTTGCCTGAGTGTGGTCGGCAGGACATGTGAATGTCTCATACAAGATGGACAGCAATGTGGACATTTCACCTAAGATGTCATATGGTGTGCTTGAGTGATATTGTTATGTAACAGAATTACATGCTTATGATCTTGTAATAAAAGATTTTGTATCCCAGGCTGGCATCGTGTTGGGAACTGCTCTGCCTGGTTTCAGGAGTTGGAACCGCACCCCGCCCCCCCCAGTGGCTAAGGCTGAGTGAGCGACCTCCGGACTGTGAGCCAATGAGGAAACAAAGCTTATCTCCCTGGCAAAAGCGCTGCTTCTGCCATCTCTAGCCCCCAACGTTTGGTCGGTTAGTCAGAGTCTATGGGTACAACCCCTCAGAGGAGAGGCAACTCAACCATACATGATCATGTGGGAGGCCATCAAGAAAGGGCTCACTGGGGGCTGCAGCAAAGTGAGGGCAAAGGACCCTCCCCCGAGCTATTTTGACATAGCCCAAGTCCCCTTTCCATCTGGGAGAATCGCTTCCTGGCTGTAATCCACTTAAGCCTGAATCTTGACAGGGGGAAGGGGTGCAGCCCTCTGCCAGCTAGAGTGGCTTCTGGGGTAATCACAAATAAGAAAGAATATGTAAAATCCTGTGAAACCTGCTTTGTTTAGGATGCTCTCAATTAAATAAGGGTCCAAGCAAGGAGTTTGTTCCTCAAAGTTTTATGGCTCTTTAGCTATCTGACCCTGACTCAAAATAGGCCCTCAGAGTTCTTTGTTATCTATTGTTTGATCCTTGCTGCCTGACATTGATTGATGAGCTTTACCAGTATCCCTGTGTGTTACGAACCAATAAAAGGCCACTGAGGAAGAGGCTCTGGGCCTTTTTCCCTTGAGAGACTAGTCCCTTTCCTCCCCAAGCAGATCATGTCTTGGTAGCATTCTGTTCATCCGCGGCAGACGGGGGGTGAGCAGCGGCCAGAGGCCCCCCACAGCATGGTTCAGCGGATTGACTGCCAGCCTGCAAACCAAACAGCTGCCGGTTCGACTCCCAGCGGATGCCTGGACTGCAGGCCAGGTCCCCAGTTGGGGGCATGTGAGAGGCAACCAATAGATGTATCTCTCTCATATCAATGTTTCTCTCCCTTTCTTTCTCCCTCCCTTCCCCTATTTCTCAAAATAAATAAATAAAATATTTTAAAAAAAGATTTTGTAATAAAAAAGCAGCATTATTTGTACTAGATCCTGTATTTCACATAACTCAATAAAATCAGTACCTTTATGACTTTAATTGTACAGATGAGGAAAAGGAACAAAGAAAACTAAAACAGATTACTCAGATTTTTTTAAAGAACTAGTACTGCCAGGACTCACACCAAAACTACCTGAATCCAGAGGCTCTACTCTGAAACTTTATGCTTGTAACTCTGCCCATTTTGCCTTTTGGGAGACTCACAGAAGATCCAGAAGACAAAAGTCAGGCAAGAAAGAGAATGTATCCAGTTTTAATGAGAATAAAACAGTGAGAGGACCATTTCAGAAGATGTACTATGTGGAATCAATACATGTGTTTGCCTAGAAACAATGTGACTCTGATTAATCCAACTGGAATAAATCCAGATTGAAATAAAGCAAATTGTCATCCCTGTCATGAGCAATGTGATGTGGGCTTCAGGAAGGTAGAAAAACTGGACCTATTTAATAATGGTAATAGGAGAAAAAGGGCTAAGGATGATGAGTAACAAGCTATAACAATTCACACCATCTCTTACAGGACTCACTGTATCTCAGCCCGTTCAATCCTATGCTGTATCAACTGGCCTACAGTCAGCAGTACGTAGGCTAAGAAACTGAGACAAAGAATCTAAGAATGAAAATCACCTGTGACAAATAGATAATGCTCGGAGATTTTCACTCAGAAACAGGCTACCTTATCAGGTTTTCAGTTACAAGATGATACAAGAAGCACCTCAAGATACAGTCAACACTCCATTGCAGTGGTCCACACCCACAGGTTCAACCAACCACAGATGGAAAATGTTTGGGGAAAAAAGTTACCCTGTTGCTGACATGTACTACGTAGTTAGGCCTGAAGTGGTTGCATCTATACTGAACATGTACAGACTTTTTTTTCTTGTCATCATTCCCTAAACAATACAGTATAACAACTACTTACATGACATTTTCATTGTATTAGGTATTTTAAATGACCTAGAGATGAACTAAAGTATATAAGAGGAAGTGCATGAGTTATACACAAATATTACGCCATTAATATGATACTTGAGCATCTGTGGACTTTGGTATCCACAGGGGTTCTTGAAACCAATCCCCTTGGATACCAAGGGACACCTGCATATATCATGAAGATAAGTGGCCCATGAAGCTATCTGAATGCAATTTAGCCAGGAAGAGTATTTTAGGAAAGGAGAATAAAACATGGTAATGCCTTCTGAATAAAATGAAGGAAGGTGAAGAACAGGCTTATAAATTGCCAGAAAGTCAGCCAGTAACCCAAAGGCAGAAGCCTGAGTGGACTTCACGGACCCAAAACAGAAGGAGGGAAATGTAAACAACTGAGCTTGTAAACACGGGCCTCACTGAAGAGCTGAAGAAAATGAAGGCAGGTTTCAGGAACTCTGTAATAAAGGTGAGCTACAGAAAGTTTAATAAGAAGGACCACAGCGTAGGTACAGGCAGGAAGGAAAGAGCAGGGAGAAGGTAACTCCTAATGAGGAAAGGAAACAAAGTTAGGCTGCTCAGAGGAAAGAGAAGGAAACCGAGGAGGGGGTGGGACAGACAACTATTCAATTACAGAGATCCCAAGACTATCTACAAAGAGCAGCTAAATACAACAGAAAGGAAGAAGAATCTGGAAAAAAGTAGGAGAAAAAAAGGAAAGAAACGAAAAATAAATGGGAAGCTTTGGGAGTGGGGATAGATGTATGTAGAGGCATAGTTGGAAAAAAAAAGATGATTTAAAAGGAGCACTCTACATACCTATAGCTACAATGTGAAACACGCAGTAGAAATTCACAATACAAATTAGGTAAAGGGCTGTGCATAAACGGTCATGCATAATCTATAGGTGCTGAGGGAAGAGAAACTTAGAAAGAAGGGAGAGAAAGGAAGAAGTAGTATGTATGATATACTACTCAGATGTCACTGAGTACAGACTTCCTTTTCCTTTCATTTGGAAGGTTGGTCAGATAAAACCATATTAGGGATGACTGGAAAACTAATATTACTAACTTGTAACCAGCACACAAACAGTCAAATCTGTACATGCACAAGGCACTGACAGATACAATCACAAACTAAGGCCACATCTTTGGAGAGTTTGCACATCCTAAGAAAACCTAAAAGCTTTAATTAAGATAACATTTAAAACACACAGAGTCCCACACAAGATATTAACCTAAGGAAAAGAAGGACCTGTTCACATTAAAAACAACTTCACACTCATAAAATCTAATCATAGTTATGGATTAGATATTAGAATTATAATTGGGTCTTTTCTACCATTGGTTATTATCTTTTCAACCCGATTACAGTTGTCTGTGTAGTCCACTAATCATCCAACAATTTTATTTGCATTTACCTGGAAATATGCCGACATAAAAGTGTTGTCCACGACCAAAATAATGTCTCCATGCTTACGGACAGTATGTGCACAGGCTTCAATGTCAACCATCTTCAAGTTAGGGTTTGTGGGGGTTTCAACCCAAACAAGCTAAAACAATTCAGTAAATGATAAGAGTTTATGAAAATCACTGTACAAACATACATCTCATATCTTGTAACTGTCTGAGAGGATATATCAAGAGAGCCTGGATGATGGAGTTGCAAGGTTCCAAGCTGAATCTGAGCCCCCATAAATTCCTGAGAGGTCACAGCTAAGTAACTTGCCCTCTGTAGTCCTCAAACTCTTTGTCTGTACAATGGGGTTGATAATATTTACCCAATAGAGCTGTTGTAGGGATCAAATGAGATAATATGCATAAAAGCAAAAGAGTATGCAAATGAATTGTAATTATTTTACATAACAAAAGAGGATGTCTTCCAAAGACATAATTCAGTGTATGCAAATTTTATTCTCGAAGAAAACATATATTGTCTAAGGCATTTTTATTACCTAGAATTTTTATTAAAGAGAACTATCTCTATGATGCCAAAAATATCCTTAATATTAACTTGAATAATGCCAAATTTTGCACTAGAAATTATAAAATGAGTGCCCAGGACTTGAAGAACATGGGTTTTAGAATAAAGAAGAAAAGCAACACACACACAACACAAAACCTGGCTACAGCTCACTTAAGAAAGAGAGAGTATCACATATCTCTATACTCCAAACTCTAGCACAATTCAGGCACACAGTGGATTCTGGATAGCTATTGAAAAACAAAAAAGAAAAAAGAATTCTATGTGTTAAACAAGATGGCGCTGTATTGAATGACATTATCTATTGATTTCTTCCTAAGAGTTAATATTTCTTTTTTTATTACATATATATGGGCAAAAACTCTAGAGACTTACTGTGGAAAAAATAAAGTAGTTAAGGTAATGTATATTGTAAAAGAATTGAATTATTTAAAGAATCTATAAAGATTAGTTCTGGGTCAATATTTATTATTCCCACTCATTATTAAACAATAATAATAATAATTAGCCCTGACTGGTGTGGCTCAGTGGGTTGGGTGTCAGCCTGCAAACCAAAAGGTCACCACCAGTTTGATTCCTGGTCAGGGCACATGCCTGGGTTGCAGGCCAAGTACCTGGTTGGGAGCGGTGAGAGACAACCTACTGATGTTTTCTCTCACATATTAATATTTCTCTCCCCCTCTTTCTCTCTTCCTTCCCCTCTCTCTAAAAATAAATAAATAAAATCTTTAAAAGTAATAATAACAATTAAAATAAAAATAAGTAAATAAATACAAAGTAGATTCACATGCAAAAAATCTACTTTTTCAAGGGGAAAAATATTCATTCAAGTCACAAAAGAGACACTACATAAAGTTCTGTTGACAAGAATTAATGTGCTCATTATCTGCTTTCCTTCCTTAAAAAGACACACCAGCTACTTTAACAAGTATCTTTTCTCCCAAGAAAGATTAAAAAAAAAAGTCCCTTTGAAAATAAACCTTATTCAGTCAAAGTTCACCCTGGTGTTAATCTTTAACATACTTGTGTGAAAAACTTTT
The DNA here is from genome assembly GCA_004027735.1 of Carollia perspicillata. Taxonomy (NCBI): domain Eukaryota; kingdom Metazoa; phylum Chordata; class Mammalia; order Chiroptera; family Phyllostomidae; genus Carollia; species Carollia perspicillata. Next base: position 18,820 of record PVKM010008543.1, read on the forward strand.
CACTTTTTAGCAGTCGCTGCAATATAATCTTGAGTACAATTCAAAGCTTTTAATCATTAGCCAAAAGTTGGGAAGGGCTGACTTATAAAAGAACTGGTCCTTCTTTCACCCATGTAGAATTTAAATGAGGTCCCAAGAAAGAATACCACATATGCCATTCACTAAGGCACAAAACACCTTCCGCTGCCATACAAGCTTCCCAGGATGGAGGCTAAAGATTGCTAGTGGCCATTCTCTACTTCTATTATTTTGCTGAAGTATCCCATAGAACCCTTAAAAAGCCACTATACGTAGGGTTCAGGGGGCTTGGCAAGCCTCTTTTTCTGTAACCCAATTTCTGTGATGACTTCTGTTACCGATACAAGCTTGGTAATGCAGTTAAGAATTGTGTGCTTTCGCTAACAAAATTTTTTAACAGTTATCATGTACTGGGAACTGTACTAAGCATTTCATATGCTTTATCTCATTTAATTCACACAACCACCTTTCTGTAAAGGGGATACAATTATCCCCATTTTGTAAATGAAGAAATTGAGACTTTGTTTAAATTCTTTGCCAGTAATCACACACCAACTACAACGCAGAATTAGACTTCGAAACCCACTCTGAAATTTATGGGCCTGATCATTATGCTGTAATACTAAGGAGACACCAGACCTATTTTAGTCCTGTTGATGGTACCCAATAGCTTCTAATAAAATTTGTTATTCAAAAAATTGTGTCCCCTGTGAAACAGAAATGATGAAAACAAAACATCACAGGGAAAAAGACAAAACTGAAAACTGAGTACCTTGGTTTTTGGTGTAATGGCTTCCTCTAGTAGTTCAGTTTTGGAACAATCAACAAAAGAAATCTTTAATCCAAATTCAGATGCCACCTTATTGAAGTACCTGTTTGTACCTGAGGCAGAAGAGAATCAGATGAAATGGAAAGGACACTGTGTTAAGAATACTCATTCTTTATAATCATTAAGAATGTTAGTGAGCCCTGGCTGGTGTGGCTCAGTGGACTGAGTGCCAGCCTGCAAACTGAAAGGCTGCTGGTTTGATTCCCAGTCAGGGCACATGCCTGAGTTGTGGGCCCAATCCCCAGGTAGGCATATGTGAGAGACAATGGATCCACGTTTCCCTCACATATCATTGATGTTTCTCTGCTCTCTTTCTCCCTCCTACCCCCCTCTCTAAAAATAAACAAATAAAATCTTTTTTAAAAGAACTGTAATGATTATACCTTATAGATAAAATCACCTTAAAAATATAAGGAAGTGTCAATGACAAAGAAAAATACAACTGAGAGCAATTCTACTTTGGTTAAATAGTTTGGCTATTACATATTATAAAGAATATAAAGCTCGGCTTTTTTTTTAAAGTTCAAGAGTCAAATAAATATACTTGATATCTACAGCAAGTGGCATAAAGCAGAAAATGTTTCTCAAAACACACAATCTCTACTCTTCAAATATTAAGGGACATGCTCCACAATATATCAGTATCTTTTTTAACAATTTTTTCCAATTAATCAAATCTAAAATAAATGAACCAACGTCAATGAATTGTTCAAAATGAATTTTAATCTGATTGTACTTCGGTAATAGAAAAAAAACTGGTTATCATTCTTTGTACTTCCTCAATATTTTTGTTACATGGTTCTGAAAGCTTAACAGAAAAATGATGTAAATCAAACAAGAGTTTATAGTGAAAGAAGATAAATCATTCATCATAGTATAAGTTCTTTTATGGAATTTGATTTCCACATGTGCAAAATTTAAAGGGAAAACTGCTATTATTAATAGTTAACCAAGAACAAATACTCTGAGCTTTTACACTGAACTTCTGATGTTACATAGACTGAACTTAAGTAACACAAGATTGAAAACTACTATAAACAATTGTTACAAATCAACAGCAAGTTTCAAGATTTTGTGCTATTTTCACCATGTTTTTATAATGCATTGTAAAAGTAACAAAAGGTTTGGGATTTTATCATTTCAGTTCAACAAACTATAATAGAAACCTAAGATAAAATATATAGCCCTCATAATTTCTGATCTGTGAGTCCCTGACAGATTTAGTCTTTATTCAAATAGGGTAATAATATTCTAGAAATCACATTTTAATAATTTGGAAGCATTAGGAATATACATGTATGTTTGCAAAAAAAAAATGTTGCTATTGCTTTAAACACAAAAATGAGTCTTGCTTAAAGGTAGGCAATCTGTCTTCTTTACCTACCCACTCGCCACTTTAACTAGCATTTAAACTCCTTAGAATGAAAGTTCTTAAATTTGGATCAATTGACCCACTTCAAGGGGTTGCCCCCCTTGACCCTATAATTAAAATGATAAACGTTAGGTGTCACCCTAAAAAAACTTTTTGGAGGAAGGGGTACATAACTTTCAAAAGATTTTCAAAACATTCCCTAAAACCAAAAGGGGGGAAAGGGTAAAGGGATGGGTAGAGTTAAGCTATTTTGAGAGTGACCTGGGTTACAATAGTAAATCTTCATTCCTGGTAAAAATTTTAAATTATACTAGAACATTCTCCCTTTAAACACTGTCTTCCCTAGAGCAGAAAATGTCTAAAAGTTGATCAAGCCCTACATCCTCATTCCAACAGCTTAAATAAAGTTATTATTATTCAGTCTCTCTTCTAAGCTGTTCCAGAGCATGGACTTAAGCAGTGATGCTCCTTTTTGACCAAGTCTGAGACAGCTTGCAGGTATCCATAATAGTTTCAAAAGATAATAAATAATAAACAATCTTGGCAACATTGCTAATATAATGAAGGACCCACTTTATTATTTTTAAATATCAGTTGAACAACACAAATTCAAGAGGTCACCTACCTCCGTATACATCATCCATACAAATAATTTGGTCTCCTGCTTTTAAGAGATGAGTAATAGTCACAGTGGCTGCTAAACCTGAAGCAAAGGCCAAACCTAAAATAAAACCCAAGTCAGAGTACACCAAAAGGTCAGGCCAATAGGTAGAAAACACCTACAGTATTCACTTGCATTAGTTTTATATCCCTCTCTCTGTTAATAGCACAGTCATCACTGCTGAGTCACCAGAAGTCCCCTGATGAATACCATTATAAAACCCTTTTCCACTTCAAACACAATCTATATAATAAAATATATATATATAATCTTGCTTTGGTTAAAACATTTCTCTGAAACACTTCAAGTAAATAATTTTTTAATGAAATTCTAAGATAAAAGACCAATTGTCATTTAAATTACAGTTTAAAAATATCAGGCTCTAAAGAAATTTCAAACTTGAGGAATAGAGCTAAGGTATGGTTCATCAACTATATGGATATGTAATTGAGCAAATCATTTAACAGAACTCAAAATCAGACCTGAGGTATAGCTGATAAATTTAATAAATTTTATTTCTAATTTTTAATGTGGAATCTTTTTAAACAAATGTGATCTCATGTTGAACAAACATAATAAAAATAAATAAAAAATAACTGGCATAATGCACATTAAACACTGTAAAAATATCAATAGAACACCTTGATATTTAAAAAATCACCTGTTATGACACTAGCTGGTGTGGCTCAGTGGATTGAGCACCAGCCTATGAACCAAAGGGTTGCTGGTTGGATTCCCAGTCAGGGCACATGTCTGGGTTGCAGGCCAGGTCCCCAGTAGGGGGCGCACAAGAGGCAACCACACACTGATGTTTCTCTCCCTCTCTCCCACCCTTCCCCTCTGTCTAAAAATAAATAAATAAAATCTTGAAGAAAAAAACAAACAAACAAAAATCACCTGTGACTGGCAGAAGGGATAATTTAATTAACTTGAAAAAATAAAATTATTGTGAAATCTCAGAAAATGTTAGGTTAGAATTGAAGTTTTGTACTATGCAGATCTATGGTCCAATAAATAATTCACATAGAAGGGTAGACTTCAAAATCTAGTTGAAAACAACCATGTTTCCTGGATCTCACTCTAAAAAAGTGTCTGACATGTGAACACTTAGTCTTCATACCTACTGCAGAAAGCAGTGTTCTCCACACAGTACTAAATTTCAGCAATTTTGTGTTTAATCTCATCCAAAGTAAAACTAACCCCCTTCCCAAAATCCTAAACCCAATAATTCACATTATTAATATTTCTAATTCCTACACTCTCGCTGCGAGGAAACTCCTAAGACTCTTATTTTCTATTCACAATTTTGGCTCATCTAGTATTATTTATATAAAAAAATACAAAATGATTTAATAGCAATCCACTCCCTTATTAAAAAAAAAAAAACAAGATTCAAGGATTAACCCCTAACCTCTCAAAGCACACTATCAATGGCACCTGCCTAGTGCAAATGTATCTTGCTGCTATTCTTACGCACAAATAATCAGGTGAATGAACCAGAATATAAGAAAGCTTATATTCTCATAAGTAGTGTTTTGAAACTTAGTTCATTTTTATCTGTTTATATTGACAGCTTCAGATAAGAATATCTACATGAATACCAAATTCTGCCATTTTGCCTCTATTCATATTTCTTTTTACCTAATAATTATATATATGCATAGTTTACCAGCTGTGGGACCGTGGGCAAATAATTCAGTGTTTTAATAAAATAACAGTTTGGAACTATCTCATCCTTTTTTCATTCCAGTACTACATTCTGTGCTTCTGTGATTTTATCCATCCATACAAGAATAGATTCCAGGGTTCACAAACTTTGAATTGGAAACCACTTACTGTACTTAGCCCCATCCAGTGCTGCCACGGCTTTTTCCAAGCAATTCCTGGTGGGGTTTCCAGAACGGCTATATTCAAAACCCTGAAGAAAAGAAGTCAGAGTTCATTCTAAGAAATTCAAGTTTATTATCAGGGTCATAACAGAGACTACTCCACAACTATGGGCTCATTCTACTAAAATGAATTTTTATTATTTATTTATGACATGTCTTGCCATTAAAAGCATAACAGTGCAGTGGTGTGGAGAGGCTCGGAAGTCAGCCAAACTGAATTAGAATTCTTTATCTGTTACTTATGAGCTACACGCCAAAAGGTAAGTTACTTAACATCTCCCAGAGTCAATCTCAATATCTGTAAATAGGAATAAAATACAGATATCTCATTCATAAAATTATTTTGATGATAAAGAGATAGTATATGAGTGCTCTCATGGTGCCTAGTACATACTAACTACTAGACAACTGGTTGTTTTTACTACTAGGTTATTATTATGTTAGACTTATCTTCCCACCCATTAACCTGGGCACATAAGAAAAGGGAATCATCTGAGACAAGAGTTAAGCTAATTCTAACCTGCATTTCATTTCCTAAAAAGTGATGCAAGTTCTGTTTAGTTTCCAACAGAAGCTATGAATGGATTTTACAAATGCTCAAGGATCAGATTGTGCTCTATAGAAGTGAATCAAAAAACAGAGTCATTCTTGGCAAAGGAGCTCCACACATTACTTTTTAAAATTTTGCAGTTACGTTTACTTTTGTGGCACATGCTGACTGTGTTCATCCAGTCATTTATTTAATCCTCGTGATCTGTCTTGAGGAAAGTAAAGCCAGATATTATAGGGAGTGTCACAGCCAGAACTCAAACCCAGAATTTATGCATTGAGGAAAAATCCCATCATTTTCTGCCTTCCAGTCCCTCTCCTCCAGCCTCCCCCCACAACTGCCCTGCCTACTATGGCACACAACAAAACACAACCATGCTTTACACCTTCGTTTCCGAATCAGGAGCTCCCAGAATATATATTTGTTCTGTTGTTTAACATGTTTGTTTGTTTTTGACAAACTGAGTAGATGTATTTTATAGGGCTCCAGAGAGTCTCATCTCTCCACACCATCATCTACTTGATGTGACCTGCAGTTACACTCACCAGACAGGAAAAAAAGAAACCTGTTTGAATTCCTGTAGCTACTGCCACAGAAAGATACCCCATGCTTCCGCAAATATTCACTGTAGAGATTTAACTTTGTTGTAGGGGGTGGAGGGCAGCGGGGCGGGGCAGGGGGAGAAGTATATTTTTGAGGCAAATTCCTAACCTCTGGCCCCTACAATAACTTTCCAAATGGAACTGGAGAATTGGATGCTTCTCATTCAGCTCCTCAAATTCTCTTTAGTGCTCTTATTTTGTAAAGGTATTAAGAGGAGTTTATGGATTTTACCATCCCTGCTGGCTCTTTGAAAACATTGATTCATACCATAGCTACGTGGTTAAATTTGGTGACGAAGCTCCAGCAGCCACATTCACAGAACCCTGCACTAGGAATAAGCCACATGCTTGGAAGACAGGATGTGTGTACACGTACGAATTTCAAAACACAATAGCTAGAAGTATCCTAAAACAATTGTAGAAATGCCCTTAGAACTCTACCTGACAAAACAAAGGGTTAAGTCTAAAAGAATTTTCTTCAGCTTAATATAACATACCTACGAAAGGTTTTTAAAGTTTAATCAAGGTTTTGGACCTACAAATTTCACTTAACTAACTTTTTTCTGAACCTCAGAAACTTTTAATACTCTAAGATCTATCAAGCATGCTACACAAATGGGAAAAGGTATGTGATTAACAAAGAGGGCTCTCTCATAAGCCTTACAGGTCATTTATCTATGACTCTGGGTCAGTTCCTTTTCTATAAAAAGGGTGTAATACCTGTCCTACCTCTAACCTGGTTGTTTTGAGGATCAAATGAAAAAACTGTAAATGTGAACACTATGCAATACCAAACTACTGAGCACTTATAATGTACCATGCAGTTTAACATACATATCAACAACTTATGTGGTAGGTACTATTATTAACCCCATTTACACAGAATCAACCTGAGGCTTGAATAGGTTAAGTAACTTTGCTCAGCGTCACCCAGCTCAGAAGAGGTGGTGTCAGAATTCAAACCTAGGTCCTCTGACTATATGATTGGTGCTTTTAATCACTAAGCCACACTGCTTAAATGATGCAGTGATTTAGATTATTGCTAGCATTACTGAAGTAAAGCACAATGTAGCCTAATGCCTTAAAGCAGGGTTCCAGAACAGGGCTGGAATTCCAGTTCCACCACTTATTAGCCCTGTGGCCTTGGGCTACTTGTATTTAAATCTCAGTTTTTTCATAAGAAAAATGAGAACCTAGTTCAAACTAGGGCTGTAGTCAGGATTATCTGAGACAACACATGTAATACACATGATATAGCACAGGTAAGTATGTATTTAGCACATAGCAAATACTCAGCAACTATTAATAACTGAATACAGCTTTGGGAATGATCTTGATTCTGAGTTATGAAACCCTTACAGTGAGTATCTGACTCACTGTATTTTTACCATTGTTACTGCTAAAAGTAATCAAGGATGTTATGACCCTCAGTTATAAACTGCAAATTTGCCAGAATCACATGAATTTCAGTCCAAATCTAGATGGCAAGTTGGACAGACTGTTCCTTCTAGTCCTGCTTATCAAAAGAAATATGATCATTGGCCATCCAATAAAAAGCTTTATTGCAAGGAGGGTTACAGGTGTAGCAAACATCCTTCCGGCTGCCTTCCTGATGATGTGTATGCCATTTTATAAATCACCTGGGTGCCTTTTCAATTTGTAAATCATCTTTTTTTCCCGCCCAACCCCGGACCGCCCCAAAGAGACCCCGCTCACCGAGTGCTTGCCGGGAGCCCCTTGTTTGAACGTGGTGGCCAAGGAGATGGGGGTCACTACAGCTCGGGAGTTCCATTGCTCCGGTTCCTGGCCCGCATGGATGGCCTGCGTGGCGAAATGTGGGAAGTTAGGCAGGAAACCGTGAGGGGAAACATCTTTTTTCTGCATGCTAAACTGCGAAGGAAGGAGAGAGGAAGAGAGCGCGGATAATAAAACTAGGAAACTTGGTGCTTAAGGGATTGAAAGAGACTGAGAAGAAACAGACGGAAGGCAGCTAAAGGAACGCGGGCCAAGAGCAGAGAACAGCCGGACGCTGAGACTCAGGCTGGGACTTGAGCGGCCTGGGAGGGAGGAGATCATCTCGGGGCGGAGTCAGCACAACCCAATGAGTGAAAAGCCTGACGCGGTCCCCGCTTCTCATAGGCTGAAAGTGGAGGCGTTGCTCGGAGCGTCGCGGGGTCCGCCCATCCCGGTGTAGATTGTGGCTTGTTGCAGGAGTCCGCGTTTCCACGTGGTTTGTCCAAGCACGCGGAAAACAGTAGTCCCTGCCCTGAGGAAGCCGCCTAGCTTGTTCCTCTGAACCCCCCGGGCGTTTGTGTGACGTCGGACCAGAGGTGCGCGGAAAACGTAGAGAAAAGCTGACTTAATGTTGAAACCGAATAATCTGAGTATAGGCCACACAAATAGCCTCCTCTAATTGCAGCCTTTGCCCTTGACCTTCCCCACCACCGACCCCATCCCCTAACCCCAGCACCCTTTATCCTGAGTGTGGGGCAGATGGACGCCAGCGTTGTAGTGGAGATTGCTTACAAAAACCGTGGCCAAATCTGTCAAGCTTGTAGTTTGGATTTTCTTTAGCTAAAGGCAGTGTGCCTTTTAAGGTACACCGTAAATTCCGACATGACCCAGTACTAGCCATGATTAAAACAAAAGAATGTGTCTCCAATCACATTTCTGACACCCTCCTAACAGCTATTCAAACCTGACCCTTTTTTCAAGCATCGTTATCTTCTTTTGAAGGGCCCAGAAAAACTCTCCCTGGTGAAAAAAGTCTGGCTTCGAAAAACTTATTGGAGCCTCAAATCCTTATCAAAAATCTCTTTCAAAGACACACAACTGACAGCAACATTCTTGTAGGAAAAAGGAAATAGTCCCTTGTCACTATGTTCACCACTCACCTGCAGCCAGAGCCCTGCTCTCACAGGATCGCTCTTTTAAAACAAGCAACAAAAATCCCCTTGTTCCCTAGACAATACAAACTTGACCTATTTACTATTGTGAATATTTTCTAGGACTAGGGAATTCAGGAATATTTCTCTCACTGCAAAGCCTTTGCCAAAGGTCCAAAATTTTGTTAAACTAATTAAGAAAAAAGAGAAGAAAAAATAAATAGATCTTAAAATTTTACAGGAAATTCTGAGGTAATTTACTTTTCAAATTAGCTTCAAGGGCACAATGTCAGCAAGCTTTTAGAGGCAAGGCAAAATGTTTTCACTAGGGGAAAAAAGGATGTATTCCAAAACACTAATATACATTAATATACATTAAACCGATATTCTTCTGCTAAAAATCTTACATGTTGTCAACTGCAACTTATCTCAAGAGTGATATATAACTGTACATGGGTATGTTTGTATGGTACGATGCCTAGGCACCAGGAGGGTCTAAAGCAGTCCTAATTAGTTTACCTTGTAATATTTGTGGACAAACTCTGAGTTGCATAAATATGGGCATTTTATTTAGAGTTATGGTAATAAAGGATCCTTTAAAATGCTCTTTTTTACTCTCATAAATTTCAGAAACTTTATTAGGTGGTAGTGTAGTATTATATATTAAGGATTCTTAGGACTCAGCAATTTTACTTGTAGGACTTTATCCTTCAGGTGTATTCCTATGTGTATGTGAAGATGAGCAAGGTTGTTCTTTATACCTATTTTTGCCATTTTTAATAGCAAAGTAATGGGAAACAGCTTAAGTATCCATTCATGAGACTGGTCAGTCAGTCTGCAGAATGACCAAGAAGCAGAGGCTTATATGAGCTGGCATGTTGTGATCTCTAATTTCTGAGAACTCCAAAGCAATGTGGAAGCAGTGCTTATGTTATTCATCTACTTTTTCAAGAGTATATACCATGTTGCATTCATTTTAGACATGTATATATGGATTAATGTGTATAAAAATTACTTTGGTAATAGAGGCCATGGATCTGCAGTGGAAAAAGTAATTGCATTTACATTTTATTTGCTTTTTTAAATTATATTTCTTTAATTATGTTATTACAGTTGTTCCAATTTGCCCCTTTTGTCCCCCTCCACCCAGTGCCCCCCACATTTTACTTGCTTTTGTGTTCCAGTTTTATACCATGGACACATATTACCTTCTTAACACTAATAATAACAAAAATTTTAAGAACCTGGTAGCAATGTTCATATGATGTCATTAGTGTCAAGCATAAACATAGGCAATGATTTTGTTTAACCTCAAAAAAAGAGTTCTGCTTTTCATCAGACTTTTGCCAATGAAATTATGAGAAGGGAATTTGGGGCACAGCAGAAGACTTTACAGCACAAGTCCTTAATTTGTGGGTTTTGTAGATCACTACATTGGGCCAAAGCCCTTCAGATATCCGTTATGACACCTGCTTTCACTTGCCCATGAAAATGACTTTTAAAAATAACAAAAAGAAACTGAATCTGGCTTGATATGACATAATTGGAAGTGTCAGCCATAAAACAAAAGTCAGCTAGGGATTCTGTCACCAAAAAAGATTTGCACAAGAAAAACAAAAGAATTGCAATCCTGTGCTCAGGCAGCTATGTTGAGCCATGTGTAGGTTGTCTGTACAAAGATGGAGGAAGTCCTTAATGGAGGAAAAGAGGAAGTTAAGGTGGTGGCTGTTGCGACCACAGGGCTATGTTATAAAATAGAGTTCTGACTGTAGGGTTCTGGGGACAGCTTAGGGTATGAGAGCTCCTCCCACGGGCCCTCTCAACCAATTCCTGTACAGGCCAAGGTTTCTGTCAGAGGTTTCAACAAAAGTGGTATATTTTGAGAACAAAACTCTAAGTACCATTGAGGGAATTATTAAATTTAATAACAAGAGAGACACTGCGGAGTGAGCTTCTAGCACAATTGCTTTGTTTTGAAGATAAGGTGCAAAAAACACAAGTGACATGCTCATGCTAACATATACAGTGGGCATCTTATCTGAGAACAGAGCAGAGCTTCAGACATTCGAGAGGAGAAAGCAACCCAGAAATCACGAGGCTGCATTCCACAATGATATAAAAGGATCCACAAATGACTGAAAAATGTAACAAAGTACTGACTCAGGCATTTTTGAATAATGGTTAAGCACCTGAGTTTTGGAGCCAGAATGCTCGAATCTGAAACTCAACCTACTACCTTTGTGACCTTGAGGATTATGTTTTCTGAACGTCTGTAATTCTCATTTCCTCTTCTGTAAAGTGAGGAAAATAGGAATATTTGACAGTTCTCAAAAATATGTCTTTAGAAGCTCATGGCAGGCCAGAGAAAGGGTATGGGGCAATTAGACTGAGTGGACAGCACTTTGGTCATCAAGCTACTTTTTGATAGTCACTATATTTGCAGAGGTATACTACACATAAAGTATGTAGCCCAGTGGAGAAAGTGGGTGATATATTTTTGCATAGCTCATAAATCGCTACAGAGATTAGGTATAAGAATTATAGGTCATTTGACCTATCACGAGATTGTTCAATGCTCTGGTTCAACTGGTAATACAGCAATTGAAAATCTCTTAACTTTCTTGCTGACAATTTTATTTTTATTTATTTATTTTTCTTTTATTGATTCTAGAGAGAGAGAGGAAGAGAGGGAGAAAGCGATGGAGAGAGACATCAATGTGAGAGAGAAGCATCAATCAGTTGGTTGCCTCTTGCACGCGTGCTGACTGGGGACAGATCCTGCAACACAGGCGTGTGCACTGACTGGAAATTGAAATGGCAACCTTTCAGTTTGCAGGATGACAACCAGCCAACCGAGCCATACCAGCCAGGGTTTGCTGACAATTTTATATCATAGAGAAAACATTTTAAGAGGAGTAATTCTCCATGTTTCAGTACTCTCTGTCTCAGTGAATCATGAAATAGTAGAGAGTCTTTATTTATCTGGCCAAACTTATCATAAGGCAAATGATAGTAGATGAAGGAAAAGACATATTATTAGTTTATATTATAATGGTATGTGTGAAGGGTTCTTTGGCTGGCAGGGATGTTTGTTTCCCTCAGACTATTCTATTTCTAGCATTGGGAACTTTCCATTCCTAATCAGTGTTACTAGTTTAATACTAAAGCTCTTCCTGCTAGTACATAAATGTTATACTAGATGCAGAAAAACAAAACAAGCAACAAAAAAAAACCTCAGATTATGGTAATAGGGGAACTAGAGAGTTAAAGATTTTAGCCTTAGCTGTAGCTGATAGGCCTAAGTGATTAATGTACATGGAAAAAGACATTATTCCAGGAACTGGAATGGATGGCCTGCTTGACTCTAGAAGGTGAACAAGCAATTCAACCTTTGTGCCCCAAGGGGTCTGCAATCAATAGAGATGGTATCCAAGCCATTCTGTGTCAGGGAGAGAACCAGATGAAGAATTGTTGATCAGCAGAAAAAGAAATACTAGGAAAATCGCTGGCTGGACTGCAACTCTTATCCCATTAACTTTTCTTTCCTAAATTCTTTGCCTACCCTTTCTTCACCTTATAAAAAAGGTTGGCTTGAGATGAAAAGGTTGGCTTGAGATGAAAAGTTAAGACAGTTTTTGAAGGTGCATAACCTAGCATAATCTCAGATCACCAGCATCTGAAATAAAGCGTCTTAATAAAGATTAAATCCTTGTCTCTACTTACTGGTTCTGGTAGTGACAGGAAGCACAAATGCCAACTTTTCTGTTTCAAGGAGAAGTTCTCAAAAACAGAGAGAGAATCATGGATAAGTAGAGTGTTTTGATGGTTAACAGATGGGAGGGGTGTGTGGGGGAATGGGTGATGAGGTGAGGTGATTATAAGTACAAATAGGTAGTTACAGAATAGCCAGGGGGATATAAAGTACAGTGTAGGAAATGTAATATCCAAGAAACATATGCATGACCCATGGACATGAAAGATGATGTGGTTATTGCCTTAAGGAGTAGGGAGTGCTGGGTGGAGGCAGCAAAGGGAGAAAAACTGGGACAAATTAATAGCATAATCAATAAGATCTTTTAAAAAATTTAAAAAAAGATAAAAGGAAACAAATATTTTAAAAAGGAAAAATCTAAAAAGCAAATATTAAAAATGCATGCTTACTACAAACACACACGTGACAAAACTCCTGATGTCTCTCTGTGTGTGTTATACACCATTGAGTCAGCACTCAGTCCTAGGAGCCCAATGAAATAGTGATGTCCTCTACTCAACAACCCTACCCAGATCCTATAGACTCATCTATGGCACTGTGGCACCTTCTGTGAAGTCGATCCATCTCATCTTTGGTCTTCCTCTTTTCCTGCTGCCTGCTATTTTTTTCCAGCATCATTGTCATTTCCAAAGAACCCTGCCATCTCATGATGTGCCTGCAATAGGACAACTCCAGTTTTGTCAATTTTGCTTCCAGCAGTGTTTCAGGCATAATTTGCTCTAGAGCAGTCTTTATCCTTCTGGTGGTCCAGGGTATCCATAGCAGTCTCCTCCAGTAACCATTTTTCATTTTCTTTTTATTTTCAATTTTATTTTGTATTGGTTTCAGGTGTACAGCTTAGTGGTTAGAAAATCATGTACTTTACCTAGTGTTCCCCTATTTCCAGTACCCCCGCCAGCACCAACATAGTTATCACGCAATTAATTACTATTTTCCATATGCTTTTCTTACATCCCTGTGACTATTTTGTAACTATACATTTGTACTTCTTAATTCCTTCATCTCTTTCACCAACCCCCCTCCCCTCTGGCAACCACCAGTTCACTCTCTTTGTCTATCTAGATTATAACATTTTTAGACCTAAAACAAATCTTGAAAATCTGATCCTGTGTTTAACAACAACAAATATATGAGCAAATTTGGCTCAGAAGGAATAAAAAATATTTCCTAAAGTCATACAGATAGTGTCCGATTCAGAGCTATAACACTGGTGTAGGTTAAAAGGGCAGTGCTTTATCCAGTGAATTAAAATACTCCTATTGGCAGTTCACTCCAGAGCCCAGTGAGGGAAGCATCTTGATGGGACTTTGAGGAAAACCTACCACCAGGTAGACATTGCCTGTCACCGTGGCTAAAGGAGACTCCAACAAGCCAAGGGGAAAGGTGTCCTTGCATGCCTTCCTCATGCAAACCATTCAGGAAGAGCACAAGAAAAATCACCTAGACTTTTCTGTCAACTTTTTTGAATTCTCTAAGAAATGTTCGGAGAGATGGAAGACCATGTCTGCAAAGGAAAAGTCAAAGTTTGAAGATATGTTGAAGAGTGACAAAGTTTCCTTTGACAGGCAGATGAAAAACTGTGTTCCTCCCAAAGGTGATAAGAAAGGAAAGAATAAAAGATCCCAATGCTCCTAAAAGGCCTGTCTCTGTCTTCCGGTTTTGTTCTGAACGTTGCCCAAAGATTAAAAGTGAACACCCTGGTTCATTCACTGGGGATACTACAAAAAAAAAGGGTGAAATATGGTCTGAACAGTTAGCCAAAGATTAGCACCATATGAATGAAAAGCTGTATAAAATATAAATATTTTATATTCAATAAATTAGAATTATGAAAAGGATATTGCTGTATACCATGCCAATGACAAAACTGAAGTGGGAAAAAGCCAGCCCAGGCAGAACAACAGGTTCAAAGAAGAAGAAAAAAGCCAGCAGATGAGGAGGAGGAAGAAGAGGAAGATGATGTGAAAGAGGAAAAATATAAAGATGAAAATAAAAGGCTATCTTGTAATGATGTGTGTGGAGCATGTGAATCATCAGGCAACTGTTTTGCCTAAGAATGTGAATTCAAGTGAAACTCAATATTAGCTTTGGTATAACAACTGTACACAGTATTGTAGAGCTGATTAGATTGTACAGGGAATTTTTTTCAAAATGCAAGTTGTAGATTTTTGAGGTGCTACTACATACAGTTAGATTTTAAGATTTCAGTTATTAAATGTTTCTAAATATGTAATGCTTTTTTAAATTTCTTGATTTGTGTATTACCATACACACAAAAAAACCCTCATAGAAATTAACATCAGTAGTAAATTTGGGGTTTTTTGAATGCTGCATTTTGTTTTTTTAAAAAATTTTGTAACAAAGATGCAAAAGTCAGAGGAAGGGGAAATCAAAACAAATTGCATAGTTGTGTTTCTGCTCACCCCATCTATTGCAAGTTCCCTAAAATTTAATCTTTATGAAACTTTATACATCATTATATGTAAAATGTTTATTTTTTATTCTTTTATTAGCATGAGAACTCTTTCTTTCATATGTCCTACATGTCAGTGGTAAATACATGTTTGATAAATATTAAATAAATGATGATTGTTTATCAAAAACATTAAAACATTATAATGAAATTATGGATGTTAAAAATATTCTTATTGTATTGAGTTATGTTTCTATTAGGAAACCAAAGATTAAACAGACAACTGATTGTCTGAAACATTGTTTTAAAGTGCTATTGGATAAATTTAATTTAAAAAATAGTACAAATAACCCTGGCCGGTGTGGCTCAGTGAATTAAGTGCCAGCCTTCGAACCAAGGGTCACTGGTTCTATTCCCAGTCAGGACACATGCCTGGTGTGCAGGCCAGGTCCTCAGTGCAGGGCATGCAAGAGGCAACCACACTTGATGTGTTCCTTCTGTTTCTCCCTTTCCCTCTGCCTAAAAATGAATAAATAAAAATCTTTAAAAAATGCTACAGATATACCATACACAAAAATAAACTCAAGATGGATAAAAGACTTAAATATAAGTCATAACACCATAAAAGTCCTAGAGGAAAACATAGGTAGGAAAATCTCAGATATTCCACACAACAATATTTTCACTGATATGTCCCCTAGACCAAGGGACATAAAGGAAAGAATAAACAAATGAGACTTCCTGAACATAAAAATCTTCTACACACTAAAGACAATATCAGCAAAATGAAAAGGGAACAAACCACATGGGAAAATATATTTGCAAATGACAATTCAGAAAAGGTTTTGATCTCCGAAGTGTATAAAGAACTCACAGTACTCCACTCCAGGAAGACAAACAGCCCAGCTAAAAAATGGGCAAAGGACCTGAATAGACACTTCCCCAAGGAAGACACACAGAGGGCCCAGAGACATATAAAGGATGCTCAACATCACTAGCCATCAGAGAGTTACAAATTAAAGCCACAGTGGGATACCACTTCACAACAGTCAGAATGGCCATCATAAACAAATTGACAAACAATAAGTGCTGATGAGGTTGTGGAGAAAAGGACACCCTAGTACATTGTTGATGGGAATGCAGACTGGTACAGTCACTGTGGAAAACTATGGAATTTCCTAAGAAAACTAAAAATGGAACTGCCTTTTGACCTACTAGTTCCCCTGCTGGGATTATACCCCAAGAATCCTGAAACATTAATTCAAAAGAACCTATGCACCTCAATGTTCATAGCAGCACAATTTACAATAGCCAAGTGCTGGAAGCAACTGAGGTGCTCATTAGTAAATGAGTGGATCAAAAAATCATGGTACATTTACACAATGGAATACTACACAGCAGAAGGAAAGAAGGAGCTCTTACCCTTCGTGAGAGCACGGATGGAACTGGAGAGCATTATGCTAAGTGAAGTAACACAGACACCATATTATCTCACCTATTAATGGAAACTAATCAACAAAATAAACAAGCAAGCAAAACAGAACCAGAGACTTGGAAATAAAGAACACACTAACAGTAACCAGAGGGAAGGGGGGAGGGTAAAGACGGGTAAAAAGGGAAAGGGCTGTTGAGGAACATGTATAAAGGACACATGGACAAAACCAAAGAGAGAAAGGATTGAGGGTGAATTGTGGGGGAAAGTGGTGGTGGGAAAATGGAGATGACTATATATGAACAACAATAAAGAAAGAGGAAACATAATAAAAATATTAAAATAATAAGCTCCCATTGAAGAACCTTTAAAAAGATAGAAAAATAATTACTTTGAGAATCATGTGATTTGTCTTCTTTAGGTTTAATTTTTTATTTAATTTATTGGGGTGACATTGGTTAGTAAAATTATATAGGTTTCAGGTGTATAATTCCATGTTACATCATCTGTATATTGTATTGCAGTGTTATTTACAACAGCCCAGGGAAGCAGCCCAGCTAAGTGCCCATCAGTAGATGAGTGGATAAAAAAGTTGTGATATAGTTACACAATGGAGTACTACTTGGTTATAAAAAAAGAAGGAAATCTTACCTTTACCAACAACGTTGATGGACCTGGAGAATATTAAGCTAAGCGAAATAAGCCAGTCAGAGAAAGATAAATGCCATATGGTTTCACTTATATGTGGAATCTAAAGAACAAAATAAACAAAGTGGAAACAGACTTACAGATACAGAGAACAGACTGACAGCTCTCAGAGGGGAGGATGTTGGGGGACATGGTGAAAAAGGCTAAGGGATTAAGGATACACAGAGAACTCACAGGCCCAGACAACAGCATAATGATGACCAGAGGAAAAGAAGGGTGGAAAGAGGCAGAAGGTGACAAAGAGGGCATAAATATTAGTGGAAGGAGACTTGACCTGGGATGATGAACATCTCAACACCATTTTTCAAATAAATCCATTTTTTTTCCTGTCTGCCTCTTCACTGACTTTTCACATCTGTACATATTAAAGAGGAATATGAGGGTGGGGGTGATCTTAGCCTTGGTCTCTAATGACACATCTTTGATTTTTGTGACTTTCCCTAGTTTTTCCATCTTTCTGAGGTTCTCTTGATTTATTGGCCACAGTCTCATTTGAATGTATGACCTAACCAAGGTAAGCAAAATCTTTAACAATTTCAGTGTCCTCATTGTCTAAGTTAAAGTTCTGATTTTTTTCTGTAGTCACGATTTTTGTCTTCTTGATGTTCTTTGATCTTCTTCTTCTTCTTTTTTTTTTTAGATTTTATTTATTTATCTTTAGAGGGGAAGGGAAGGAGAGAGGGAGAAAAATATCAATGTATGGTTGCCTCTCGTGTGTCCCCTGCTGGAAACTGACCTGCAACCCAGGCATGTGCCCTGACTGGGAATCAAACCACGATCCTTTGGTTTGCAGGCCTGTGCTCAATCCACTGAGCTACACCAGCCAGGGCTGATCTTCTTGATGTATGCCTAACTAATGATATTTTTCTTCTTTATGTTCCGTAGAAACCATTATCCTGAATTTGGTGTTACTATTCTTATACATTTGGTTTTGTACTATAACTATATATATATTAACTTTAAATAACACAGATGATCAAAGTGTTAATAAGACTGCTAGATGAAATACAAAACGACCAATTAAATTTGAATTTCATATTAAAACACAGTATTTTTTAGTATAAGTATGCCCCAAATATTATATAGATATTTGCAATACTTGCTATGTTGTCTCATATAGTATTTGGGACATACGTATATTAAAAGTTGTTTCATCTGTTTAGGGTTGCCAAATGGTAAGGGGGTGCCTCGGGACTGGGTGAAAAAAGTGAAAGGATTAAGAAGTACAAACTGGTAGTTACAAAATCGTCATCAGGAAGTAAAGTACAGCACAGAGAACACTGCGGACAATGTGGTAGTAACTGCACATGGTGCCAGGTGGGTAGCAGGAATACTGGGGGACCCTTTTGTAAAGTATGTAATTGTCTAACCACTATGCTGCACATCTGAGACTGGTAGAATATTGGATGTCAATTGTCATGGAAAAATAAAATTAAAAATTGTTTAACTTGAAATTCAAATTTAACTAAGTGTTTTATCATTTTATTTGGTAAATCTGGCAATTTAAGGGGTGAGTGGATATGGTTGCTCCGCATATACATGCATTAATGAAAAATTAGAGATAGAGACACAATAGTTTAGAGGCAGTTAGTTTCAAGCGATAACAGCCTGAACTCACATGTGGCCAGTGCAAAATCGAGAGATCAGTTTTAGAGGTATATCAGAGTTGTAAAGGTCAAGATTTGGTTGCTGGTTGTATGTGGGGCTAAGGGAGAGGAAGGAGTTAAAAATAATGAAAGTGATATACAGATTTGGCCGCTGGGGTTGCTGATGGAGACAAGTTCCCTATTGCACATGTTGACTACTGACCTTACCCATCTATTCCATTTTATCTCTTACGGATCTTCCTACTGTGTTTTAACCTTCTTTCTTTGAAAAGCCCATTCACATCCGTGACCCATCTTTTGTTCCAAGCCTTTGTTGGCGATCTCAAAATCATTTCATTTGTAAATGTTGCATTTTGTCTTTTCCCTTGCATCTCATAACTTGTCCTCATTATGCTCCTGGCATCTTTCTTTTTTTTTTTTCCATTTTTTAAAATTGTAATTGTTATTCAAGTACTGGCATCTTTCCTTCCTTCTTCTTCCCTACCCTCCATAAGGCTGTGTTTTATCTGTCTCAGAGGAATCGCTTCCTTGTGGAGCTTCCACAGCTCTTGGTTCTGGGTTTCCTTGGCAACCTGTCTCTCTGATTTTCTCTGCTTACTTAATAGAAATCTGACTAACTCGCTAATAATCACTGATAGAAAATAGTAAAAAGGCGGGAAAGTGACCAGCACTGCCTCTGAGAAAGGAAGTGTGCAGCTTTAGAGAAAACAGGAAAATATTGAGAGCTGGGGAGATGGATGTGAAATGTGGGAAGCAGGTATTGATTTACGTGGTTATTTTCACTTGGCCATACACTGGCAGCAGCATTGTCAGAGGATGTTCGAGATGATAATTTCATTAGCTGGACAGCTGCATCAACTATCGAACTAAAATTCTCCTAGGCCTAGCTCAAGCAATATGTAGTATAGGACATCATAGTCCAGATTATTGTGAAAATACGAAATACAAACCTTCTGAGATAAAAAAAGGTGGAGATTAAACCTGCTCTAATGTTTACATTAAAAATATATCAGTATATAGCCTTGGATGGTGTGGCTCAGTGGATTAAGCTCTGGCCTAGGAACCAAAGGGTTGCTGGTTTGATCCCCAGTCAGGACGCATGTGTGGTTTGCAGGCCAGGTCCCCAGTTGGGCTCATGGGAGAGACAGATTGATGTTTCTCGCTCTTTCTTTCTTCCTCCCTTCCCTTCTTGCTAAAAATAAATAAATA
>PVKM010008544.1:0-38874 GCA_004027735.1 Carollia perspicillata
TCTGAAAAGAAGTAAGAGTGTTGGTAAGGATGTAGAGAAAAGGGAACCCATGTGGCTGTTCTGGATCTTCACGTAAACTTTAGAGTCAGTTTGTCGATGTCCACAAAACAACCTGCTGGGAATTTGACTGGGTTTGCATTTAATCTTTAGATCAATTTGGAATGAACTGATGTCTTAACAATACTGCATCTTCTTATCCAAGAACATAGAATATCTTTCCATCTATTTAGTTCTTTGATTTCTTTCATTAGACTTTTGTAGTTTTCTTCATATAGATCTTGTACATATTTTGAAAGAATAAAAGACAGCTACTAAGTGGAGCGCAGAATATACAGGTGGATACACTGGAAAATGGGATGATTCATTGATTTATATACCAGGTGTGTGTGTGTGCGGGTTGGGACAGAGTGAGATTTTATCACACTACTCAGAATGATGTGCAGTCTTAAAACTTATCAATTTTTTTCTGGAATTTTCCATTTAATATTTGCAAACTTTGGTTGATGCAGGGTTTTAACTGAAACTACATAAAGTGAAGCTGCTTGGGGTGGGGCACTACTGTACTAACCTTGTATCCTGCAAGCCTGTTATAATTGCTTATTAGTTCCAGGACTTTTTTTTGTCAATTCTTTTGGATTTTCTACACTGAGGATTATGTCTCTTTTATCTGATAAAACAAAGACAGTTTTATCTCTTCCCTCTCTATCTGTATATCTTGTGTGTCCTTGATCTGTCTCACTGCGTTAGCTAAGACTTACAGTGTGGTGCTGGAAAGCAGTGGTGGGAGGGACATCTGGCCTTGTTCCTGATCTTACTGGGAAAGCTTCAAGGTTCTTTCTCACAAAGTGTGATGTTAGGTTTTTTGGTAAATGTTCTTTATCACGCTGAGGAAGCTCCCCTCTATTCCTAGTTTACTCTGAGTTTTTATTATGAATGGGTATTGGATTTTGTCAAATGCTTTTTCTACATATACTGATATGATCATGTGATTTTTTTCTCATTTAGCCTGTATGTGAAGTGATGGATCTAACTGATTTTTGAATGTTAAACTAGCCTTGCATACCTGAGATAAATCCCACTTGGTTGTGATGGATAACTTTTTATACATTGTTAGGTTCGATATGCTAATATCTGTTGAGGATTTTTGCATATATGTTCATAAGAGATACTAGTGTAGAGTATTTTTCCCCTTATAATGTCTTTGTCTGGTTTTGGTATTAGGGTAATGCTGGGCTCCAAGAATGAGTTCGGAAGTATTCTCTCTGCATGTACCTTTTGAAAGAGATTGTATAGAGTTGGTATAATTTCTTCCTCTCTTCTCTGATGGATCTAAGAAGGGGTGTTCAGTTTGTTCAGCTTTTTGCTTGTTGTGAGGACAGAATGGTGACCTCAAGCTTCTTACATGCTGGATCTGAAACTGAAGTCCCTTGCACAGGATTCTGGAGTTCACTTTGCCTGCTGTGAGATATGTGGGGACGTGCTTCTGCCACCGCTTTCCCTTACTGAACTATCACAACTGTGGTAGACCACAACGTTCTGGCCTTCATTTGTTAGTGATGCGTTAAAAAAAGTCATTAACAAAGCAAGTTTACACTATTCCTTTCTCAATTACTAGTAAATTATTATATCCCTCTGTTACACTATATTATATTCATGTCGGATTAACATCCTACTTTAGTAAATAATAAGAAATTAGTCTTATTCTATGAAAAGTATTTTTCAATTGCAACTACCACTACAAGATAAGGTTCAGCTTTGTATCTACTGGTACATGAATAAACATGAAATGACTGTTCATACTGGCAACCTAACTACCATCCAATCTCTATCACTGCATGAAAAGGAATTATATAGTATCAAGGTTGTTATATATATTGCTCTCAATGTGGCACTGGAATCTCATGCTAATAGTTGGTTACAATACAGTCATCCAGATAATATAGAAATATGTGTATGCTAGTTTCTAAAATTATCGAAGACACAACAGTTCACACAGAGAAAACCCACAAATCTTTAAGAGTATGTGAATATACAAGCTCCAGTTTGAGAAAAACTGATCCTATGTCAAGGACATGAAACTATTTACTCTAAAGTTTCAAAACAAAACAAATGCTTTAATGAACAGGTTTTCATTTAGTGCTATTTTAGTTTCTTTTGGAAAAAAACTACAGAACTGTACTACTTACCTCAATGCATGGCATTCTCCCAGAAAAATTAGCAGCTGTGTAGCCAAATGTGACATTTGCAATAAGCTTAAGTCCTAGCTGACGTGCATCAAGCATTCGTGAGAGGGCTCTGTCTTGCTTGTAAGCCTTCATTGACTGCTTCACCATGAGTCTAGTCTTCAAAATTTCTTCGAGCATTCTTGGTAGTACGCCCTTTCTTACTGAAGGCTATCATAAAGGAAAAAAGAATGTTTAAAATCCCTCAAACATTACCCGTAGATAACTAAGAAGGAAGCACTAAGTATAACAATGGCCAACTGTCATGAATTGAAACATACTAACAATAAAGTGGCCACAAGATTAATGGCATTCAATATAAAATCACATTTTCTTTCTTTTGCAGAAGACTTTTTCCCTAAAAGTTTCCTGTAATGTTTATAAATCTAGTGAATTACTATTTTGTGAGTTCAAAGACCTCCAGGAAGGAGGATGTCAACTAGTGCATAAGAAGAGACCATACAACAAGTTCAGGGGCAATTTTGTTAGAAACTTTGATCCAGACCCCCACTCTTTCAGAAAGACACACGGGATTTGTCTCACTCATAACAAACCTCAGTTTTTAAAGATCTCATCCTATGACCCCAGTAATCTGCATGGAACTCCATTTATCTACCTTGGAAGAATGATGAGCTGGGTTGACTCTGCTGACATTCAAACCTGCAGTTCCAGGGACTCTAGGTATTTCAAATCTGATGCTTAGACCACTAAGCCATCCCCTCCGGCCTATATTTATTAGCAATCTGGAAGAGGGGATGAATAGTGAAGTGATAAAATTTGTAGATGCCAAAAAAAATCATTTGTATTAATCAAGACTAGGGAGAATTTATGAGAACTCCAGTAGGAATGAAAACCACAAAACAGTATTAACTTTGAAGATGATTCACAGACACATGCAAGGTAATAACGCATGTTGGACTGAACAACTAAAACCTCCGATATAGGAAAATTACACTTCTGAATATTTAAAAAAATCTTATTTTCATTAAGCTTTACACTTGGGTCAAAATGTAGATGCAGGCTTTCAAAATGCTGTTAAAGGGAGATGATGTAATAAGCTGCTAGATATGTGACAATGAAAACATAACCTAACCTCTAATTCATTCTGTGTACCTTTTAAAGAAGCCATAATATTTATGTTAGGACATAATATACATGATAATGTGAAGATGTAATATTTCTCCCAAAGGACTGTTATCTGGTAGAAATTTTCCTCCTATCTAAATGGCTAATTTTAGGGCGCTCTTCAAACATAGCACCTTCTTACTAGTGGATAACGATGCTGCTTTTGCTAAGCACAACAGAATGAATTTGAGGGCGAGTGAGGTCCATGCTACCATCAACCACCCTACTGTCGCATGATTCTAGTACAGACCCACTCCTACGGCCACTGAAAAAAGAAGCAATATAATATCCTCCTAGATCCCTCCTATTGGTCTTTAATTGATTCATTATGAGGCTTTCCTCAGTCTCTTTCAAGGGGAGATAAGGGAGAAAAAAAAAGAGACCCTATTATTAGTTTGGATATTTTTTTAGAAATACAGTCAATAAACAAGAGCATCATTCTTTCTAAGATAGTATTAATGTAATTTAAAATAATTTGGAAGAACAATTAGTTGAGTTTACACATTAAAGTAATTTAAACCTTTATAAGTTAACAAAGCTGCGATCATAAAATAGCCATTTTAAGTCTGCCAGGTTCTAACAGAGGGCAGAAAGTATACATGTGCATCCTTTCAGTATTTCACTGAAAACTAAAATCTAACAAAAGATTTTAAACCTAAATTCACAAAAAAAGATGACTTTTTAAACAATGATTTCCTAGAAGATTCCTTTATCTTCGACTTTTTGAGATAACATATTCAAGCAAAATTATTTATTTTTCTGTATTATAGGCCTAGAACATCTAAACCATTAACTCTCCAAAGGTTAAGCCACAGTAGATACTTTTCATGTACAAGAGACTATTACCTTGACAAAGGCTATTCCATTGGGGGACACTGTGATATCATGCCTAATTTGGTAAAGTAAATCTGGAGGTACTCTCAGAGAGGTGCAGCCAAATTTGAATTCATCATACCTGTTAAGAAAGAAGACATTAAGCAAATACTTTCTCCAGTCACAGAATAGAGATTCTAAGCAATTTTAGGAATCTTTCTAATTCCATTAGGAATTCATTTTCAAACATCTAAACATGAATTCATGTACTTAGTACTATGTTTATTTGTCTAATTATAAAAAATTAGTTCTTCAAATATTCACATTTTTTAAACTCCTCACTCAAGGATATGTTTATTGATTTTAGAGAGAGGAAAAAAGAGAGAAACACTGATCGGCTGCCTCCTGTATGCACTCTGACCAGGAACTGAACTCACAACTTTTTGGTAGACAAGATGGTGGTCCAACCAACTGAGCTACCTGGCCAGTGCCAAATATTCAAAATTTGTTAAAAGAAATATGTCTTAAATAGCACTATCCTAAAATTTATGGGTAACATCTATACTGAAATACTGAATTTCAACTTAACACGCGATTACCTTACACTAAGTTTCTTAAAGGAAAATTTAAGTCTTAAATAAAAGACTGTAAATAACTTTCAAAATTTCTGTTCTTAATAAAAAGACACTATTATCAATACAATTTCTATAAATGCTTTCCAAGAAGGAGTATACTCCAGATGAAACAATAACACTTGGTTTAAATACATAAAAATCATTATTAAGGAAGACTCTATTTCTTATGAGAAAAATATCTACTCCTTTGAGTTAAAATGTTATTCTCACTCAGCTTATAAAATTCGTTGACATGAATAGCTAAAACATATAACAATGTAACTTAAAAAAAAACCTACTAAGAAAAGTCAAGAGAAGGTGACAGTTGGAGTTGTGAGATCATAATTCTCAAGCTGTTCCACTGAAAGGTGATTTATATCTACAAATTAAACATAATTCTCATTTAATAAACTACAGAAACGATCCCTGAAAATATAGTCCTGTAACTCCCATTTAAAAAGAGACATTGGGAATATACAGAGAGTGCAATGGATAGTTGCAACGTTGAGGTATTCATAGTCTTCTTCCCATGTCTCATCCGTTCGTGAAGCTGAGGCATATGGTGATCCGGGTCTATTAGTCAGGTGCTATATTTTGCCACATACAATGCATACTTTTTTGCCCAAATTTTTGAGGGTAAAATAAGGATGCACATTATACATGGGTAGTACTAATTCTTATCTAAATAAATATTTTTAATTATTTTATTTGTGCTTATGCATTAAAGATGTAACTCTAGAAAGCAATAGTGATATCTGTATGCAATATGATACCCTGGAATATGATAATAGGTTTTGGTTCTAAATATAAATAAATAAAATTGAATTAAAAATTAAAATGAAAGACTTTCTCTCTGAAAGTTTGGGCCAAAAATGTGGGTACACACTATACATGGGGGCACATTATACACGGCAAAATATAGTAACTTAAAATAGCAAATTAGCTAGGCTGGCTACATCCCATTCATTTATCTTGCTCATAAGGACAGTCTCAAGTGCAAAAAGACACTCAAAGAAAGCCCACTTTAGTAAGCAGCACAAAGCACAACATAATTGTAAATATGCAAAAAACTTACTTTCCCAAGTTCTCCACATGGCCAAGGCAGGTGGAAAAGCAGTAGTTGTACGCAATCACAATAGAAGGATATAGTGACTGGAAATCCAAAACAAGGACAGAGTTGCTATAGAAGCGCGATTCAGGCTCCATAATGAGGGGGACACACTGTGGGGCTCTCATTTGGGACCTCTGCTGTACACTAGGTGTCACAGGAATATAGTTCATTGGTTTAGCAATACGCAACATCATTGATTCCACACGGTACTGTGGGCAGAGAGGCGAAGGTGGGTAGAGAAGAAGAAAACAGGTTATAAATATGCTCGTTTTTTGAATAGATGATAATCATATGTGATAATCATCATGTTTTGCTTTTCGGAATAAGGTTGCATGACTTTCTTACAATACAATTACATAGTATTGGTTATTTAGTCAGCTTTTAGGTGCCAGAGGGGACATTTGTGAATCCTTTTCATATTCCTAAAATTTTTATAAAAATCGCAAAATATATCAAAAGGTTTACATCATAAGGCAATACTGTAAAGACAGATACAATTAGATTTCTTTTTATATTTAAATATAGCTCTACCACAATAAACAAATGTAGGAGAGACAGCTGCACAGTTTGTCAATTTATTTTAAAAAGTTGGTCAATCTTTGAGAAATTGAATTGGGAAAATTTGAAAATGAAACTCAGGAGACTTGAGATGGTAAATTTTATCCCAATTTTTCAAGAAGGAAAGACAAGGATTCCAGAATTAAAAGGTATTAGCTTTCATTCACAAAACTGAATCAAGCAATTGACTGTTTATAAATAACCATTATTAAGCACATAGTTTGGAATATTAGATAAAAACAGCACTTGCAAGAATCAGCATGGATTCTGTGAAATTTTCTCATGTGGCTTTAAAATATCCAACTTTTAAAAAATTATAAGCCAGCTCAAACAGTTTTTAAACTTGTAGGGGTATAAATAAGTAGATAAAATAGGTTATAAACAATAAAATTAAATAAATCAACAGGTAATGCTAAAGTAGTTAGAGCTCAATTTTTGCTATAATTACTGAACTCATAGATTAGGGGAATATAATAGACATAGAGTAATTAATAATAATTAAAAGCTGTCATGAGGTTAAGGAACCTGAGTAATTTAGTGTAGCCTCCCTGATGCCTAGCACAATGTTTAATACATTAAAGGTATTCAAATAATTATTTGTTGAATGAATGCATGAAATCATTTTCAGTAAGGCATGTGACAAAATCTTTATATCCTTGGGAATTCAGTTAGATAGGAATTAAATGGCTTATAAAGTATCATTTTCCTTCATAGTTTAAAAAAAACAATACAAGTCTACTTGTATTGATTTCCAAATCCCTCTATTTAAAAAAATATTAAAGTTATCTGCTGGGAGTTGGAACAAGCCAAAATTAGGGATGTAAAATAAAAGAGACAGGCTTTCTCTGCTGCTTCCTCAGTTCTAAGGGGGCTCTGAAGGCATCCTGAATCACACAGACAATATTCAGGAACATAATATCATCCTCAAGGGTATAGCCATTTATTTTCTTGATACCTTGAAATATTTCACAGTGGCTATAAAGTTGGTATTGAGAAAAAAAAGTGTAACTGTTAAGTGAAATTAAAGCTTTTCCAGAAAATAACAATATTTGAGCAACCAGCTACATATATTAGTTGGTACCAGATAGAAATTTCAAAATTATAAAACCACCTCAAACATCTCAGAAGTATATGACTCACACAGAACTTTGACGTGTGCAAAACGAACAAAGAAACCAACCAACCAAACAAAAAAAATAGATTTCCTACCTGTGAACCCCTTGTCAGTACATGTAAAAACTGAATGCCAAAAAGCCTAGCCATTTCACTGGTTTTTCCAATTAGGTCCACCTGTTCCAGCATTTGGAGATTTCCACGGACACGGCTGATGTAATGATCAACCATTTTCCATCTGTTAAAAGATAATCCATGCTGTGAACATCAGGGAAAAATTGGGACACTTAGTACTGTTTTCATTCTGCCAAAACATGCACATTAATAGTGAGGTTATTTAAGGAGTAATGATGTGCATTAAGGTATATGAAGGAGTTAAACATTAGAAAACTTCACATATTTTAAAGGTATAAAACTTAGTGAAAATATTAAAATTTGAGGTAGTGCTTTTTAATAAGGTGGTAAGACTAAGGATAATTATTTTCAATATTTTTCTTGGTGTTACTTTTTGTTATAAAAAATTTATATGCCCTCTTAGATGCTACTGCTAATAATGCAGCAATGATTATACAATGACAGCTCATCATATCTATAGGATTAAGAACATGGAAGCTTTAGATTATCATTGTAAGTACTACTCTAAAATATTGGGGTGGCCAAAAAGTCCATTTAGTTTTTTCCATAAAATAAAAGAATCATTTTTCCTTTTCACCAATAACTTTACTGATGTGGACATTTTCAGTATGTCGCCTGTCTCCCATGTGGTATGACATTGACTGTTCTCAACTGTCTTGTGTTGATGGCTATCAACTTCCACTGGTCTGTCCGACTGTGCAGCATTGTTCAGTGAGAAATCTCCAGCATGAAACTTCGCAAACCACTTTTGACATGTTCAATCAAAAAAACTTTTTTTGCCTTTCTTGAATTAGTAAAACATAATGTGCCAAAAATGTTGCTTATTTTCTTCCATCTTTGATATTAAAATGGCTGCATAAAAATTCACCAATTTTGGTGTTTTCCTAAATGCATGCTGACATGACAGCTGTCACAGTACAAGCTAACGAAATTGTTTCGAATGAAGTTACAGACAACTCAGCGCTACCAGAACCATCTTACAGAAAAAAACCTAATGAACTTTTTGGCCAACCCAATAAAAGCATGTACTGTCTTTTCATGGGAAGAAACAGAGTAATTTGAAGATTTACAAAAGTTAGGAAAATAATATTAATGAGACCATACATGGGGTAAATGTATGTCAATTTAGTATTTCCTATGAAAACTATAAATATTGTGTTCTTTGACTTATTTTTTACTTTTTCTTAAATTGATTTGATGTATTTTTTCCATTACCATTTAGTGCCCTTATTCCCTCACCCCCATAATCACCACACTGTTGTCCATGTCCATGAGTTGTTTTTCCTTTTTGCTCAGTCCCTCCACCCCTAACCTGGCCCTCCAGCTATAATCCTGCTCTCCATCTATGAGTCTGTCCCCATGTTCCTTGTTAGTTCAGTCTGTTCATTAGATTCCACATATAAGTGAAATCACATGGCATTTGTCTTTCTCTGACTGGCTTCCTGGAGAACATTATGCTAAATGAAGTGGTTTTTTTTTTTTTTAATTTAAACTTAAAACAAAATTGATCTCTTTACCCTACCTTTTTGGTAAGAAAATAAGCAAATAACAACCCTCACCAGAGCCATAAAAGGAAGCTTTGATTTAATATTATGTTGTTAGAATGTAAAAATGATCCAAAGGTATACTATAAAGAATAAAGTTTATTCATTTAAAGAATATATAGGTTCACATATACTGCAACTTCTAGTTATATGGTTCTTGGAACAATACAGTTACAAAACAGCTTTTTATAAACAGCTTTTTTTTTAAACTTTTTATAAAAGTTTAAAAATCTGTCCCTACAGCACATGACAAATGCATATAGAAAAACTACAAAATAAACATGAAATGAAAAAACCCACCTAATTTAAAAGACAGATAATAACAAGTGTGAGTGGGGATGTGGAGAAGTCACAACCCTGTCATACGATCTGGTGGGAATGTAAAACAGTGCAGTTGCACTGGGAGTCTGACGAGTCCTCAGATTGTAAAATATACTGTTGCTATATAATCCACCAATTCCACTCCCAGGAATATATCCAAGAGGAATGAAAACACAAGCCCACACAGAAACTTGTACACAAATGTTTTAACAGCTTCATTCATCATAGCCCCAAAGTAGGGATAACTCAAGTGTGTCCACCAACTGATACAAAAGGTGGTATATACCTGTCTAATGAAATATTAGGCAATAAAAGGAAATGAAGTACTGACACATGCATGAATCTGGACAGTATATGCTAAAACACCAGTCAGAAAAGGCAACGTGTTATGTTTCACTTATGTGAAATATCCAGAATAGGCAAATCTATACACAGAGAAAGATTAGTGGGGTTGCCTAAGGTAGGAGGGGTGGGTGGGAAAGGGAGGATTCGAGGGTGATGGTTAAGAGACGCAGGGCTTCTTTTTGGGATAATGAAAATACTGTAAAATTTACTGTGATAAAGGTTGCACAACACTGTGAATATACTAAAAACTGTTACTTGTACACTTTAAATGGGTAAGTTGTATGGCATGTCAATTATATCTGAATGAAACTGTTAAAAAGAGTTAGGCAAACATAAAAATACCCTAAACTTTATAAACACTCAATTTTTAAACAAAACAGACAAATACTGTTCTGTAACAGAGGTTCCCCACCCCCCAGAGCGGCACTGGTCAGTGGCCTATCAGGAAATGGCCACACAGCGGGAGGTGAGCTTGAACACAATGCGTCCTGAAACCATCCCCCCAACGCTCCGTGGAAACACTGTCTGCCACAAAACTGGTTCCTGGTGCCACAAAGGTTGGGGACTACTTGCACTTTTAGCTTATTATATTGTGACGATTTATGTATCTTTTATTGTTACTGAGTATACCATATGATAACATAATTTATTTAATAGATGTTATTGAATATCTTTTATTACAGGTCTACATCAGAGATATTATTGCAGGTTCAGTTCCAGACTATCACAATAGAGCAAGTATTGCAATAGAGTGAGTTGTAATCTTGTTGTTGTAGATTATTTGTTATAGATTATTAATGTAATGCTTTAATAATACAGATTTGTCAAATGTAAATATGAGATAATGCACTATGTGTGGACTCAATTAGTCCCTTTAAGGTTAAACAAAATGGATCCTTGAGAGTTCGGGCCAAGATGGAGGCATAGGTAGAAACCTGTTGCTCCCTCACACAACCAAAAGGAGGGTAATGACCAATCTAAAATCAATAAACAACCAAAATCACCAGAAAATCAAACTGCATGGAACTCTGAACAACCAAGGAATGAAAGAAAAAATAACCAGAACAACCAGAACAGTAAGGCAGACAGTGCGGTCAGACAGAAAAACTGGGCGAGGCAACTGAGTGGGGGCAGGGCTGGCTGCGGAGCTCCACAGAGCTGCATGGGAGGGCTGACTTAAGGGGAAAACTGAGACTCAGAGATGACTATGGGCTACGGCTGGGGCTGCCACCGTGGGAGATACTTCCAGTCTGACACCAGAGTCTGTTGGACAGTGCACTAGAGACAGCAGGTGAGCTGCATTGTTCCCTCTCTGGCCCCTCCCCCACAGACAGGGCAGCAAGGAAAGCAGCCCTGCCCCGGATGAATACCTAAGACCCCTGCCCTCTTACAACTTATCAGCTGTGCCAAGACAAAGAAATATGGCCCAAATGAAAGAACAGAGCAAAACCTCAGAACTAAGCAATGAGGAGACTGCCAACCTACCTGATGGAGAATTTAAAGCCCTGGTAATCAAAATGCTTGCAGAACTGATTGAAAAATGAAAAAACAAATGAAGGATACCCAGAGAGAAATAAAGCAAAATATTCAGGGAACCAACAGTGACAGGAAGGAAACCAGGACTCAAAGCAACAATTTGGAACAAAAGGAAGAAATAAATATCCAACTGGATCAGAACAAAGAAACAAGAATCCAAAAAAATGAAGAGGGGCTGAGGACTCTCTGGGACAACCTGAAACGTTCCAATATCCGAATTACAGGGGTGCCAGAAGGAGAAGAACAACAGCAAGAAATTGAAAACTTATTTGAACAAATAATGAAGGAAAACTTCCCCAATCTGGTGAAGGAAATAGACTTCTAGGAAGTCCAGGAAGCTCAGAGAGTCCCAAAGAAGTTGGACCCAAAGAGGAACACACCAAGGCACATTATCAAGTTACCCAAGATTAAAGACAAAGAGAAAATCCTAAAAGCAGCAAGAGAAAAAGAGACAATTACCTATAAAGGAGTTCCCATAAGGCTATCAGTTGATTTCTCAAAAGAAACCTTACAGGCAAGAAGAGGCTGGACAGAAGTATTTCAAGTCATGAAAGGCAAGGAATTACATCCCAGATTACTCTATCCAGCAAAGCTATCATTTAGAATGGAAGGGAAGGCAAAGTGCTTCCCAGATAAGGTCAAGTTAAAGGAGTTCATTGTCACCAAGTCCTTATTATATGAAATGTTAAAGGGATTTAGCTAAGAAAAGGAAGATAAAAAATATGAATAAAATGACAACAAACTCACAACTACTAACAAATGAACCCAAAGGAAAAGAAAACAATGAAAACAAAAACTAAGCAAACAACCAGAACAGGAACAGAATCAGAAATGGATTATCACATGGAGGGAGTTCAGTGGGGAGGAGGAAGGGAGGAATAGGGGGGGAAAGGTACAGGGAAGAAGCATAATTGGTAGGCATAAAATAGACATGGAGAGATAAAAAATGGTATAGGAAACAGAGGACTAAAGGAACTTATATGTACAACCCATGGACATGAACTAGGGCGGGGAATGCTGGAGGATTGGGGTTGGGGGTGCCAGGTGGAGGGTGGATAAGGGGGGGAAATTGGGAAAACTGTAATAGCATAATCAATAAAAAAATCCTTAAAAAAAGATAAAACAAAATGGATATAAGGGATATAGTGGCTCATCCTTTCCACAGACCACATGGTCAATTACCTGTCTGAAAGTTTACTGATCCTTTCTTCTGCTTGACCTAGTCTACTGTCGAACAACCCTAGTGAAAGTTTCAGTTCAGTTATTGTGTTTTTCAGCCTGTTTTGTTCAGTACTTTTAAATATTTTCTGTCTCTGTTGAAATTCTCATTTTGTTGTCTTGACCTTGGTGAGAATCTTTATGAGTTATTTTGAATTTTCTATCAGGTAAATCGTATAACTCTGTTTCATTATGATCAATTTCTGGAGATTAATCTTGCTCCTTTGTTTGGAATATCTTTGATTGATTCTTCATTTTTCTTCACTCTCTGTGTTGGTGCCCCACATTAGACAAAGCTGGCACTTCTCCCAGTCTTCATGAAGTAGCCTTGTATAGACCTCCATCAATCAACCCAGACAGAGGCTGGGGGCCTCTTTCCCTTCCCAGGGAGAAGCAGGCAGTTGTGGTTTTTGTGTGCCCACTCTGTGCTGAGCAGAAGGGGAGTTACGGTCTGCTAGTCCAAACCCCTGTGTGTGCCCCCAGAACAGTGAGATTGTTCCAGACCTGATGGAGTGCCAAGACTGAGATGGCATATGGCAGTTTTTTGGGTAAACTAGGAGGAATTGGGACTCTGGAAGCATGGATCAACTCTTTCTTGCCCTAGGGGTAAACTGAGAACTGGGATTTTTCATCACTTGCTCTGTGCTGAGCAGCAGAAGATCTATGGTGTCTACCAGCCTACATTAGGCTCTGCCAGCTAGACTGTGTCAGACCTGTCAAGAGCTCCCTTGGAAAAGCTGGGGTGCTAGACACATGAACCAATCCCTCCCTCCCCTGGGAGAAGCTAGGAGCCTTTTCCTGATCATTTGGCTCTGAGCCAGGGGCAGGGCTCTGGCAAGAGGGTATCCTGAATCTCCTTCTCAGCTTTGGTGAGCCTGGTTCTTATGTTTTCCCAGGGTGCAGAAGCTTTCAATTTCTTTCTGGATTTTTCACAAAGGGAAATTGTCTGTGAACTGTTGCTGAATCAGTGCTCTGTGGAGAAAGGAGGTCCCAGAGCTTCCTAATATACTATCATGCTGACATCATTCCATATCTTTCCTAAAATATTTTTCAAAAGTACTTAAAAAGTGGTCTATTTAAGTTAAAAAAGTGGTTATTTTTGAAATAATCATCATATTCATTCTTGTTTTTTAGTCTTATCTGGCAAGCTATGTTGTCTAAAAAAAGAATGGGTAATTGTGGCCTTCTAAAATAATAAACATAACATGACAAAATTGAATTTTGTTAGCTAATTTGTTGTGTTATAATAAGCAAATACATATTTTGATTTGGGGTAGAGGAAGGGAATTACAAAGCTTAAGCTACTCAAAACAGGCCTGGGCAGGTGCTGAATAGCCAGACTTAGAGCATCTTAAGTGCATGGGGTATTTTGGGGGATAGGATATCTAGAAAGAGGTTGACAAAAAAGATATAAGAATTCCAAGTACAAACTCACTTATTCTGAAAATTTCTAATACTGTCTTCTTGAGCTACCCATAACCCTTTGCTACCATGACACACAATTCGGTAACTATTCCTTGGATAGCAAATGAAATAAAAATGCTGTTGTGAGTTCTCTAGATTAGTAATATTAGGGATCAGAAAAGGCTTTATAGGCTAATTTAGGAATCACGAGACATAGTATTTTATAGAAAAATGTGTTTAAAGTCACAAGCAATAAAACTTTAAAGAAGAAAATATTTTATTTTATTTATTCTTAGAGAGAGGGGAAGGGAGAGAGAAAGAGAGAGAGAGAAACATCAGTGTGTGGTTGCCTCTCATGCGCCCCCTACAAGGGACCTGGTCCCCAACCCAGGCATGTGCCCTGACTGGGAATTGAACTGGTGACCCTTTGGTTTGCAGGCCAGCACTCAATCCACTGAGCCACACCAGCCAGGGCCAAGAAATAAAACTTTGAGAACATAACTCATTCATAATAATCAAGGGCTTCCAGGAGACCCAAATCTAAGTTTACAAAAACAAAGTAATAATAATAATCAAGGCATCTTTGTGCTTTACAAACAGATTTAATACAAGCAAATCCTTGACTAGCAACAGTTTCTTTCATTTCTGAGTCTGAGTCAATTGACAAAATACACACATACACGAACACATTTTTCCTTAAAACACTGGAGACAGCAAATGCAAATGCAAAAGTATGACTTACATTCTTGGTAAGAATTTCCTCAAATTTGCCCTGGATGGTGTAGCTCAGTGGATTGAGTGCAGGCTTGTGAACCAAATAATCGTGGTTCGATTCCCAGTCAGGGTACATGCCTGGGTTGCAAGCTAGTTCCCAGCAGGGGACACATGAGAGGTAACCATATATTGATATTTCTCTCCCTCTCTCCTTCCCTTCCCCTCTAAAGATAAATTTATTTATCTTTCATTTTATTATTTAAAAAAATAATAATAAATTAAAAAAAGAATTTCCTCAAATTTAAAAATATAATTATCTGATCTTCCAAAGTGTCTCAAAAAAAAAAAAAAAGAGTTCATGGTCTCTTCATGTAACATAATCCATTTAACATAAATGGTCTAATGTCTAATCCAAATCTCTTATGTAATAGTTAGGTCCAGTTCTCATCTTACTGGGCAAAAGCAGATTTAATGATCATTTTAGATAATACCTAATTAAAAGTAGCAAAATCTGCATTTATAGCATTCTAGGGCTTATAAACAAACCAATGAATGTTGTTCTAATGTTAAGTTTAATATCAAGTTTAATTTTAGTTATATAACTTCTCCTAAGCAGCCAGGAAAAAAATTATACAGTTCAGCTTTGGATGTAGAATGCTACAAAAGAACATCACCCCAATCTAAGCAATGATAAAAGCTGGATTATCTACAAAATTACAAGTTTCCTTGAGGTAATCAGAAAGTTGAGGTTACAAGAGAATCAGGTGAAGTAAATTTCACAGCATAACAAAACCATCTAAGGATGACAGACAGGAGACACATAACCCATTTCATGTTTGGTAGAGCATAAGCAGGAGAGGCAGCTGCCATAAAAGCAGGTAAGAACAAAACAGTTAAATTTTTAATAAGATATATGAAGGTCTTATATAAGCTGGTGTGAGAGTTTAGAATCACTGTGAGCCCAGATACTAGGGGACTCTTTCTCCATGGGTCTCACCAAGTACTTGTGAGAAAGACTGGGGGTAGGCCTGGCAGGGCACATGGGAATGAAACCCTGTAACTTCCTCCAACCCTTGTCTTATATGAGGCAGAGCCTTGAGTTGCTGTGGGACTGGCAGGAAATGCTCCCCTCCTCAGGGCTCATGCACAGATTCACTATCTCTGGGGAAGAATAGATGTTAACGGGGCTGCAGTAAAAGGTGCACCTCAGGGAAGGGCGGGAAATCTTCCCTGTTCCTACCATGAGCCTGTACTAAGTAACAAGCACAGGCTGTCTACACTGAGTAAGGGGCAGAAAACTTTCCCAGAAACACTGCTGCTGAAGAAGGAGTTAGAAGCAAAAGCCATCGTCCCCTGGGGGAACGGCAGGAAACCTGTTTGGGGCCAGGACCCAGCAGTGTAGGAAGCTGAGGTCCATCGCCAATGGGAGAAGAGCAGTCCCAGGAGAAAATGAACTGCCAAAGACAGAGTCTGGAGCGGAGCTGAGTAACTCTCCCTGTCTCCACCACAAGCCTTTTACACTGAGTAACAACAGTAGCAGCCAACCATTCATTAAGCTGGACTTTGAAAAAAACATGTACTGCATACACTGGAAAAACGAGAAGAATGTTTCTGTTGATTTTTCACCAGAAACAATGGAGGCTGGAAGAGAAGGGAATGAAATCCTTAAAGTGGTGAAAGAAAAAAAAATCTCATCTCCAGAATTACACAGTAAAAATAAGGGTGAAAGTTATTTTCAGTACAATAAAGGCTGTGACAATTTGCTGCCATTAGACTTGCACTAGATGAATTGCCAAAGAAAACAATTTAGCAGTTTCTTAAAAATGTTAAGCCAGTACCCATGTGACCCAGCAATTCCACTCCTAGAGAAATGAAACTATGTTTACACAAAGACTTGCATACAGTTTTATTTAATAGTCTCAAACTAGAAGCAACCCAATAGTCCATCAACAGGTGACTAGATACACAAATTGTGGTAACTGAATATTATTTACTAATAAAAAGGAAAACTAATGGTTTATGCAACAGTATGGTTCAATCTCAAAAAACATTGTGCTAACTTCCTTGAAAGAAGCCAGAACACAAAGGGTGTAGATTATGAATAACTCTATATAAAAGTTCTAGAACTGGCAAAATTAACCTATAGCAACAGAAATTCAATTAGTACTCACGTGGGCAGTTTGTAAGTTACCTAACTAAGCACATGGGTACTTATATAGGAATAGGCAGGCTGACTGCAAAGCTGTTCAAGGGAATTTTCTGGGTGTTAGAAATGTTTTTTATCTTGATTGGGGTACTGGTTCCAGGGTATGTACATTTTTCAAAGTCATCACATAATAAACTTTAAATGTGTGCATTTTACTGTATATAAATTATACTCCAATAATATTGATTTTTAAAAAAGATAGTATCCTCTTTAGAGTTATAAAACGTTACCTGTACAGATCTGTCTTGTTATCAAACCAATCTGATAAGACTCGGAAGGTAAAGAGGGGAAAACGCTGATGAAGAACATGAAAGCTCACATTTTCAAAGGTGTAGTTAGTTAGAGCCACCTACAAAAAAGAGACTCTATTATAATAATGCTTGTATTATATGCAAATTTGGTTCTAAAAGATTCTAAATATTACTTCTAACCTTTCATAGTAGATATGACAGCTAGTTGCAACAATAATTTGTTACAACTGAATTACAATTAATTTAAAGCTATGTATATAAAGCCTACCGGACAGAAATATTCAAAAAATTAATACTTAATTGGGAAAAAAATCTGACCTGCTAAAATTCAACTTGGCCATGTAAAACTTACTTAATAGATCCTAGTTCTTATCACTTCCTTTTATATTCTATGCTAATACAAATAATGACAGGAGCATTGTTAAAGCAAGTTAATTTTCTGTTCTTTCCATACTTACTGTTTGTGATCACATGCTGATTAACAGGATCCCACAGATTCGAGGGTGAGTTATTTAGTTAAAGGCAGGCATTTATCCTGCTCCCAAGAATTACATCAATACTAAGACCCAATACAAGGACATTATGGAATCCATTTCATTCCAAAACAAAAGATTTAAAAGGATATAGCAGAAATGATTCCCCATCTTCAAAGTATATACGTAAATCTGTGTTAATGGGAAAAGAATACTAAAAAAAGTCCAACTTCATAAAACATACATCTAGCTAGACAGTCTCAGAAATAGCCACAAGACACAAACAATTTAGACAATGGCAGGTATTTCAATGCAAGATGGAAGTTAAGGAACCAGCAGTCCCCATTTTTAGGTCAGGTTGGGATTCTGAAGAATAGTTCAAATAGCACTTCACACCTTTGTATATTATATTACAATGTTAAATTATTTCCTTTTACCCTGACTAGTGTGGCTCGGTTGGTTGGGCATTTTCCCATAAAGCGAAGGTTGCTGGTTTAATTCCCGGTCAGGGCACATGCCAAGGTTGCAGGCCCGGTCCCCACTGTGGTGTGTGTGAGAGGCAACCGATCAATGTTTCTCTCACATACCAAATTTTCTCTCCCTCCATTCCCCTCTCTTTACAAATAAATAAATAAATCTTTACTTTTCCATGTCTACAATCCATCAAGTACAAAACAGGGACTGAATGTTAAGCTCATCTCAGTGTACTGACCCAAACTGGTTTTACTTTATCTTTAGTTTCTATCAGTCTCCAGAAGACTACACTGGAATGTCGCATACTTCAGAGTGTACAAACTTGCACACAAACAGAGTTGTAAACTTTGGAATGAGGCTATTCTAGAGTCAGCAGGTACAAACCCATTATCTTGTTAAGTAAATCAGCATTCCCCCGCCCCCCGCAATCTGTACTGACCTGAAGTACTTCTCAACAATAAATGAATAACTTTTTATTCATCAAATCCCATATACAAATGACTCTTTTACTTGCTATTATTTTCACTTAGTTTTTTAAAATTTCCATTTAGTTTTATAGAAAACGGAGCCAAATATCTGATCTCAAGTATGCATGATTACCTAATTGATACAGAGTATATTTAGACTAAATCTCCACTTCTGCTGGAGTATACCTCTTCATTAAAAAAACAACAACAACAACAAAAACAACTCATACAGAAAAGATCAGTTTATTGTCCCACAGTTCTCTCATCAGGGAAAAATTTGAAGTTTGCCATGTGAGTTGATCTATGAGGATTGACCTAGAGGATTTCATGACCTCAAACTACACTTAAATACCATCTTAGGAATTCATCCTCATTATCTGAGGTGGATGACAAACCTATGTTCTGGGTTGACATTATTTCACACAGAACAATTTCATAAGTTAGATTAAGATTAGACACATATCACAATGTATATCAGTCACTCTACTTTGGGTTTTCTTATTGTCACAGCATCGTAACAACACACAGCTATAATCTCAGTCACAATAAAATTAAAGGAAAGAAGCAAGCACTCTAAGATAATCCATTTTCAGAATGTTCTAATCTTCAGAGTGATTTACTCTAGAAGTTGAAATATGAATCTAAAAATATGAATTAGGAGTTTGTTACTTGTCTTAGGTAGAAATCTCAGTAAGTTAAACATTGGGCTAATGTACTTTGTAGATAAAAGCCAGAATTAATATAAATAAAGAAAGTGTTCAGTGCTTGTCCATTTACTTTATCGATAAAGGAATGGGCTGAGAGAAGTATGGCTATACTTTTCCATTCATAGAGTCAATGTGCAAAACAATGGTTAATCACTTCAGAAACAAACTTCAGAATTGGGAGAGGCAGTGAGAATTAGTGCAGGGGAACACAGGAAATAAATATTAAAAAAATGGAAGGAGGCCATAAATAAGCACCTGTGGCCTGTATCTTCCATCACATTATTCCCTCATTTGTTCCCCATTTCCCTGGAGTCTGCAATTTAAACAAAAAATGTTATGGTTGACATATACTCTACATAGAGAATGTACACACATTTAAAGTGAACAACTCATGAATTGTTATGTGTGTATACATCTGTGTAATGCCCATCCATATGACGACAAAGAAACTTTCTAGGACACTGGAAAGCTCCCTTGTGCCCTTTCTGAGTTAATATCTTCCAAGGTTTACCACTATAGATTAGTCTTGACTATTTTTAAGTTTCATATAAATGGAATAATTTAATACATACTGTTACTTATCTGGCTTCTTTTGCTCAATATTATGCCTTAGATTCGTCTATGTTGTTCACTGTGGCATTGAACAGTATTTCATTCTTTTTCATTGCTGTGTGGTATTCCTTCATTATAGCTACTTACTCTGTACCCTTTGTACCCCTTTCCACTCTTTCCTTACTCCCCTTCAAGACTTAACGGTTTTCTTTCCTTCCAATGCACACACCACTTATGTATCATTTGGCTCTTATATAATGTCTATAGACTCAATGATAGATACCCTATTGAATCCATATGATATATCTGAGAGATACACATACACTTACTGTGAACATGCTCTCTGTTCTCAAAGCTTTTTATATAATTTTGTACATGTCTTATTTTATACATATGTAAAATAAAATATATAAAAACTCTCTGAGCAGACAGCATGCCCACAATGAGCCTAACTAAGCCTAGACCCCTTACTAGCTATGAGGTTTTATAGGCAAGTCACTTAAGCTCTGTGAACTTTAGTTTCCCCATTTGCAATATCTTACTACTCTGTTGCCTTACTTACCCTGCAAGTTTGTGTCAAAATTTAAAAATGACAAGTCTATCAAAGTGCCTTATAAAAGATAAAATATATGAATGCAAGGGAGTGTATTATTTTACCTCTACATAGTTTTCATTGCCCATCCCCCCACTGTCTTAATATTTAAAAGCACCTGACATGCTTATTGACAGACTGAAATTATGATAGGGAACATGAAAAGCAGATTCTAATGTTGCCAAATGCAGATAATGGGAGGCTTCCATGCCTTGTGTGGAAACATCTGACCTTCCTAGTGACTCTGTTGAGAGTATTCTCTGCTGGTTCTTGGTTATCTTATCTGACTGCTCCTTCTTAAGATTTGATTCCTCTTCTTAGATTTGATTCTACTCCTCAAAATGATTTTGTTCACAAAAATGTGTCTTTGGCTCAATGCTCATCACTGTCTTTGCCATTCTTCATGTGACTTCCCAGGCTGTATCTCTAATGCAGACCTCTACCCTATATTTGGGACTTTACTATTTAAATGCCTGCTGGGTATCTTTACATAGATATCTTACTGATAACTCATGCTCTATATTCTTAAATCATCAGTTCCCACCTAACATCATCTCAAACCACCTATGTCAGAACCATGATAAATCATTCTTGACACCTCTTCCTCTTCATCATTTTGTGCATCAAACTCTTGTTGATTTATCCACTAATTTGCTTTTAAATCCCACCACCCATTTTCATTTGTTGCCCCAATAATCTTCTCTGTGGTTTCCTACCTCTGGCTGTGTCTCCTCCTATACTGCTACCAGACAGATAGATCTCAGAGGTAAATTCATGTTTCTGCTTCCATCCCACCTTCGCCACCCACTCCCACAGTCACACTCCAAGATCTATGATACCAGGAACGGCATCCCTCCATAACCTCACACACCCCACTCTCTGACCGCCACCTCCTGTCCTTCCAGTTTACCCGCTCTAGTGCCCTGATCTCTTTTTGCCCCTTATCTATCTAGCTGAAATTCCAGTGAATCATTATGATTACAGTCTTGCACACACCATTCAGTTCTTTGCTTCTCTCCTGCTTCAGTTGTAATTAACTAATTACTTAAATTTTGGCAAAGCTATAACACTTTGCTTGTGACTTGTAGACAAATCTAACCCTCTGTTACTCTGCACATTCCATCTGTGAATCTGAAAATAGCTGGCAGGTATCACTTTCATTTCCTGATATAAATCTCTAGTGGGCTCTCATTCTGCCTAGTTTTTATAGTTTCTTAACTTTCAAATTCTCCTAGATAACTGCTGGATACTCTTCTTCTCTCATCAGATCCATAAAACTCCTTCACTATGCTCTTCACTATGCTTTCAGCTGAGAAAAGAGATTCCTTTTTCACTGAGAAAACTGAAACCACCAGAAGTTTTCACTGCCA
Organism: Carollia perspicillata; assembly: GCA_004027735.1. Taxonomy (NCBI): domain Eukaryota; kingdom Metazoa; phylum Chordata; class Mammalia; order Chiroptera; family Phyllostomidae; genus Carollia; species Carollia perspicillata. Next base: position 21,866 of record PVKM010008544.1, read on the forward strand.
CATCCACTCACCTTCCAGCATCTGCTGCAACCATATAATCTGCTTCCCTGACTGTTAAAATAGAGAGGAACCTGCTATACTCTTACTCCATCTAAACCAGGCCAAAATTCATGCATTAAAGATAGCACTTAATAAACGTTTGTTGAACAGAATCATATCTATTTCCAACCTACTTGGAAAATTCTTAAAAGGCCTGAATTAAGCTGATATCCAGAAGACCTCTAAATATAATTTTCTGGGGAAGAGTAATTTATTCTTTCATTCAAGCAGTCAATGAATATATCATAAGCACTATTTAATAGGCACTGCACTTGTTACTAAGGACTCAAAGTCCAGAGGGAACACCAGTAATTCCGTTAATGTTAAGTGAGAGAATGAAAACTAGCATATTATTTAAAAAAAGAAACAAATTTTAAAAAACCCAACTAGGCATAGACAAAAAGATAACCATTTCAACTGTAAACTATCTGAGAGGTGCAATGCAATTTTTGAGTAGATGTCTTAAAAAAAACAAGATTTCACTTTTTTTGTATGTATTCTTTTGCATTTATTTTTATATAGTAGATATAAAAAGCATATTGTAAAAACAAACTATAAAGATTAAAAAAACAATAACAGAGGTTTGAAACTGCTAAGTGTTATGAAGGACATATAGATAAATAAAATGAAGGTAAAAGGAACCTCTGGAACTGTTTAAATCCAGAAAAAATAGTTTGAGGACCTTAAGTATGAAGAAAATTCTCAGGGCCAGCTTCTATCCAAAGTCATAACCCCTGAAGTTCCAGAATAGCTTGAGATATAACACAGTACTTCCCACAGGTTCATTCAGGAGCTCATAAAAATTTCCAAATTGCCAGGAGTACTTTGGTCTAGTTAAAAAAAAAGGGGGGGTGCAATCTAATTCATTTGCCTGTCTTAAAGGGGGGAAAGGAGTATAAATTAGCCAACTCATAACTTTCTCACAGTTGTTACCTACATTCCCAAATAAAGATCAGATATACTATATATTCAGCCTACAATTAGAGAAAGACTTTGACCCTGAGTTTTCAGTAAGGACTAAAGAAAGCATGAAACTTTGAAAAATATTTATGCTCTAATTTTTAATTTTAAACTAATAATTGATAATTGCTACAGCTGTTTTTTGGATCTTCATAAAAAAAAAGGCTCCTGAAAGAAAAAAATAAAAATAAAAAGACTCCTGAAACTAACATTCAATAATCTGATTTTGTGTTTATATACTTAATTTATGTGTTCATCCCAGACAGTATCAGAGGCTACAGTATGAAATATATAATAGAATATGCAAAGCAAATATATCACAGTCTCTGTATCTTCATATTCTACATTGTGTCACTAGAAATTATTCTGAAATCATTAGGGATTCTTGTGCTCTGATAATATTTTAGGAGAAAACAACAATAACATTATCCTCAAGCAGATACATATTTTGTACATTTTCAAAGTAGATGATATGTGAGCATCAAACTTTAGGCTCATGGAACAAAGAGGAAATGCAAAGAAAAATGGGAATACCTGAAATTAATATAAAGGACATATTTTCTTATCTGAAAGAATTACTGTGTGATAATGCCCATGGAGTTATAGAAGGCAGGCTTAGAAAGTCAAATGTTTCACACAGATCTAGGAGAGCCGGGATGATCACAGTGAGCAATGAGTATGTAAAAGAGAGTCTACCAACAGAAAGTTTCAAAGGGGAGCAGTGTAGAACAGTGCTTTCTTTTAAATACAAACATTTTATCTGGTATTATCCAAAGTCCAAAATCTGAGAATAGACCAATTTAGAGTAGGTATTGTTTTTACATTTCAGTAATAGAAATTGGGCAACTTCAAGAATATTACATAATCTAGGATCCTATGATCTTACATTTTTGGTGAAAACTATTTTTCTGAGTGATTGCAAATTAATAAGATAGTCTGTGGAAATTTATACTACCAAAAATACTTACCTGGGGGCTCCCAAAGCCTCAACTGAGTGCTACAATCAACTACTTCCAAGTACAATCTTTCCAATTTACCTTATTAGTCTGACCCAGTTTTTAAATATACTTAATTCAGAAAGTTCCTTCCGTATCTAGACTAAATTTTTCATACTGTAAGATATGAAAAAGGCCAACTGAATTCATCTGGCCTTAAGTTCAAAAATGATTTAAGTGCAAAAATGACAAAATTATACAACATTCAACACATACAACATGTTATTTTATGATAGCCTTAGATTTTTCTACCTACTGCTACCTTAAACACAAATCAAAAAAACCCTGAAATTCATAAAAAACATTAAAAGTTAAATACTTCCATAGCTGTCTAGTTTAGAAAGGAACTCTACTTAAGTTAAACAATTCGCAAAGACACATAGATTACACAGTAAACTATACTAATACTATGTAATGACTCAAATTGTTATATTGAGCTAACCTCTTATTTCCAAACAGAATTTTATCTAAAGCACCTTACCTCATTTCTCATGATTCGCCAAAGATTTAGTGTAATTCGGCCAACGATATTTATCTCACTCATTGTATCTGATCCATAGTCATCCCTTTCAGCTGCAAATCTGTTCTCAATTTTGTCATCTGTAGAAATGAAAATATACTGCATTAGGACTCACAGAAACCAAATTTCCAAGCAAATTATGTCAAAGAAAATGACAATAAAAATTAAAGATGAAGCCCTGGCTGGTGAAGCTCAGTGGATTGAGCACGGGCCCGCAAACCAGAGGATCATGGTTTGATTCCCAGTCAGGGCGCATGCCTGGGTTGCAGGCCAGGTACCCAGTAGGGCACACATGAGAGGCAACCACACACTGATGTTTCTCTCCCATTCTTTCTCGTTCCCTTCCCCTCTCTCTAAAAAAATAAATAAATAAAATAAAAAAAAGTTATGTTCTTAATAAAGATTATGAAGGCTATTTCATAATACAGAATACTTAAGATGAAATGCTGGATGAAGGAAACATAAAAAATGGGATATATGTATGATGCAAGTCATAAAAAATAAAAACCTATACATGTTATGAAAAACGACTAAAAGGAAAAAAATAAATATATTAACAGTATATGTAGTAGTGAAACTGGGGTATTTTTTCTTTACTTTTCTTGATTTTTAAATTTTCTATAATGGAGTTATGATATACCTAGAATTCACAAAATTTAGTCTTAAAAATTAGGCTAGAACAATAGTACTTTTAAACATCCTGTCTTTATTTACTTTGTAATTTGCTCTGTAGCTGAACTGTAAAACATTCACAATGCTACATACCTGGCACCCGAGAGATCATCTGACATAAGTTAACACTTAGGGCAGCAGCCCTTTGTAAGAGGTAACCCCAGGAGTGCATCTGAATCTCATAACCCAGCAGAATATCAGGATCATACCTAAAGAAGGAATGAAAAAATTACACAAGAACCATACATTTAAACCTTTAACTAGAAGAACTATTTCTTCATGACATAAAAGACAAAAATAAAAACCTATATTCTGTTTCTTAGAGGGGATGGGATGATACAGCAGTACTTACAGAATTTGTATACAGGAAGGAATGGGGCAATTAGAGCTCTTGATTTGAAGCTGCTCTTATAAAGCAAGCACAGTTTTTACTTAGACTATATTTATTTGATGATTTGGGAAAGAGACAGAAATTGGGATGGGAGGGCGGAATCACCACTAAAGTACGAGAGCAAGGGTATGATTGATAACGTAATGTGGGAAGGGGCAGGGTGAATGAAATGTAAGGGCATTTGTGGATAGTGTATTTTGAAAAGATTCCCTCCCCCTTCACCCGAGTCATTCTGTTGCCACTTCTCCACCTCTCTAACCTATATTGTCATTAAACAGTTTTTAAAAAGTTTTTTTTTAAATTTTATTTTAATTGTTGTTCAAGTACAGTTTTCCTTAAATAACTTTAATGCTGAAAAAGAAAATGAAAATGTATCCATTCCTCACTCAACTTTAGTAATGACTTGGTCCTCACATGAAATAAGGCCTCAGTAATGACAGATTTGTCCTCTAAACTTAAGAGGAAAGTGACTCAGTTTAGTGGAAGACTGAAATATAGGGGTGAGATCAATGTAGGGAAGAGAATGATCAGAATCTAGGAGAAAAGGTGCTCAGTGTGGTCAAAGAGTTGCACTGGTAAACTGAACTAACAGTCTGCATCCGACTCAGGAGATGCCCCATTGTGGCTCCCTTTAGGCCTTCCATGGGACCAACATGGAAAAACATGTGGGGAAGAGAGGAACTCATTACAGTAAACTGAGAGCAAAAACTACAGTAACATTATTAAATTAGAAACTCCAAATTAGTCTGATTACTGTATTATTTACGAAAGCCAAAACACAGGTGAAATATCACAAAAATGTATACAGTTGTGTTTTTCATAACTGCTTATAATGTCACCTGAATTGTAGGAAGTACAGATTATATCACTTAATGCCTGAAGGATATCACCGAATGCCTGCAGTACAGAATTACACTAACTTACTACTGGAAGTTATATCTGGCTACTTTGCAAGTCTGCAGTATAACAATGGACCATGGTTACCAGATATATTTTTAGAACTGGTTTGCTAGTACTTCCATAGCGGCTTTATTAACATGCGTGTTAAAAGGCTTTAGTTCTTACTTATAAGAATGTCACAAAAACATCACGTTTTTAATCCTGGAAGATTTAAATGGCTGATATCAAAAGAGCTAGGTTCAAACTTCTGTAATGGCATCATCTTTATCTTTCCTATTCCTTAAGGGCACATCAATTAAATACATTCTACAATGTATATTTTAGTATTGGATGATGTGCTTGTGATCCACTGTTACACCACAGACTTAAAGAGTGGTCTCCAACTTGTTAGAAAAAAAGATAGCATGTATTATCTATGTACTTTTCTTTACACAAATAGGGTTGAAACTTCTGAGAAAACCACTTAATTTAATAAACAATGATCAATGTAATAAAACAGTCAAATGGACCTTTCGCCAACCTATAAAAGTAGAAAGTGTCGTGTGGTTGGTAATTATGGAACAAAGAGCATGAACTTGGAGAAGCAAAAGCAAGCAAGGCAATATACAGCAATGAGGCTAATGCTTAGTCTCAGAAATCAAAGGCTTAAAAAGGTAATTTATGCTTTTTTTTACTTTAACTTTTTAGAGAGTGAAGAATGGGGGGCGTGGAGAGAGAGATACGCTGATTTGTTGTTCCACTCATTTATGTATTCATTGGTTGACTTCTTGTATGTGCCCCAACCAGGCATTGAACCCATAACTTTGGTGTATCAGGATGAAGCTCTAACCAACTGAGCTACCTGGCCAGAGTAGTAGATTAATCTTTAAAAAGGAAGTTCAGAAAGATCCTAGGGCACTCAAGGAAAGAGAAATCCCCCAACACCCTTCCTGCTCATTGGTATTTTAATATAACACCTAATATATTGTTGTTGGTAAGGACGTCACCAACTCCACTTCCCGTTGAAGTTCACCTCTTCTCAGAGGACTCCAAGACAAACTCTCTGCGTGACAAGTGCATCTCTCTGTAAAACTAACTACCGTATGTAATGTTTAAGTTCGAGGAAGCAGGGTAGCAGTGCCAAGTGGCTCTAAGGATCGTCAGGGATAAATTTGAAGGATTGCTATACACACATAAAAGGACTAGTGCAGTTGATTGTTTCAGAGTAAGAGAGTAACTTAGAACAGATATTGCCATGTGGCCATAGTTGACCCTAATCTTAAAAGAAGAATTTGGAAGATTGCTGGAGTTCCTATCACATCCATTTGTAAAGCACAGGTACAATATGAAGAGGATGTCAGATTACAGAGCCCTTCTGTTACAACTCTTATAAAGACAGTTATTTCTAATTTCTTCATCTGAATTTCTTGGATTTAGAAAATATCTTATTAGTATAATAATTATTCTAGTCAGCTACTTGTTCTGTTGGGTCAACTAATAATAATGAAACTGGTTAAGAACACATATTTTTTAATAATATTTTGAAAAAAATTTTGTTCTCAATTAAAAAGTTGTATCTTCTGGCCCTGGCTTGGGTGGCTCAGTTGGATGGAGTGCTGTCCTGTACATCAAAAGGCTGTGGGTTTGATCCTTGGTTGGGGTGCTTAAGGGAGGCAACTGATGTCTCTCTGTCTGTGTCTTCCTTCCTCTCTCTCTCAAATCAGTAAACATATCCTTGGGTGAAGATTTTTAAAAAAGTTGTCGATTTTATAAATTGCTACTGGTCAGAGATAAAGGCTGAAAAATAGCAAAAAAGTTGGCCTGTGCATCTTTTACTGGACTTATTAAATAGATTTTGTTCTTTTAAAATTATTCAGTTGTTTTAATATTTTCCAGCTCTATTATGTATGTTTACTTTTTGACCTGGAGGCTGTTTAGTTTTGAGACCCTTAAAAATGATAAAACTTTTGTCTCAAGTTCAAAATCCCCAGGATTCTATATTTCTTTTGTAGAAACATTTGGTTACAATAACAAAATCCTGGTAACTTGTTCTTTAATTTTTGTGAATTTTATTCAGTCTATCAGGTTTTCTGAAAGTCAGAGAAAAGAAGGTTGGGTAGAGAGGATTAGTGGTGAAGAAAAAAACACTTGTGGAGAAAATGAAAGCAGCAGAAACATGAAAATGATTTTATTTGCTTAGGCAAAATAAACTATTTTACAACTAATATTTATTTTAAATAACCCACTGACATCTGCACAGATGAGGGCTGAGGGGGTTCTGACTAGGGCAGTGGTAATAGGCATGGAAAGAAGGAAATGATCTTGAAAAATAACAGGTTAAGTGGATAAAATACACTGGATGGATGTAGGCAAAAGAAAATGGGAGAATCAAAGCTTATACTTAAATTAGGGAGACTGGGAAAATGAAAAATTATTAACAGTTTAAGGAAATAAAGAAAGAGACAAATGATGGTGACAAGAAGATAATGGATTTGGTTTTACTTGTTTACTACTATTTTATACTACACTTTGTGTGTTTGCCACCTGAGGAGGTAAATATTAAGAATGGAAAAATAAAGATAATAAAATTCTGTGATATGCATGTATGTTTTATTCAATTTGATATTTAGCATCCAGCACTATACATTATACACAGAGTTAACATTTAAGTATTGACCAGGCTAAGAGTTTCATGTACATTATCTCACTTAATTCTCACGTCTATTACCCATTTCACAGATGAGGAAACTAAAACTTAGATACATAACTTGCAGGATACAAAAATACAGAGCTGGCTGACTCCAAAGCATTAGCTCTACAAAACCTGTGTTGTGGAAGTATTCAACACAGGGGTCATAAAAATGAAATAAGCACTTAGGGGGTTGTTTGGACTAATATAGACAGAACATTGCAGAATTAAAATGTTGATATTTAAGGATTTTCTTCATTAATTACATGATTTTTTAGAGTAAGCACCAAAAGTTAGTTTTATTTTGTTTACTGCATTTTTTCTTAATGACTAGTATAATTCATGTTATAGATATTTAAGAAAGTACTACACTTGCAAATGATTGACATAATTCTCCATGTTGGCAGGTAATCCTGTTGCTGGGAATATACCTAACAAGGAGAAGACAAGAATACAAAGCACAGGGACATTACTGGCTCTGTGCTGCCATACAAGATGATATTCACTGAAATTCTTCCTTTTGCTAAGCTGCTTGAAGAAATAAAAGTGCGAGCAGGAAGGCATCTGACATGTTGATGACAACCTCTGGAAGAGACAAAGGCAGGACAGACGATGGCGATACCCACATGGGTAAGAACCCATCCAGCCATCAGTGCTATCAACACTAAGAACACATTTTTCCCTCCCTGAAGTAGTGGGTAGTGGGCACATCATTTTCGATGCTCTGACATTAAAATTTTTTTTTAAAAACACATTTTCTGGTTTTCTAATTTTCAAAATGGTTTGTGTTAACCTATTTTGGATTCAATCAGATGTTGAGTGTGTAGAGTATCATCTTGATCTTTAATGCAGAATATTGTCTCAGTTCTACAGGTTTTACAAGAGTTCAACTACAGAAAGTTCAACTAAAGTTTGTAAGAGTTCAACCACAGAAAGGATTAAGTACAATATAATGCTCCAAGACAGCTTTTATCTACACACCAGGATCCAAATAGTATTTTCTAGCCTGATTCAGGCATTTAAAAACCTAAGGCTAGCAATGAGAAGAAATCTTTAGTTTTTAGAAAAGTGAAGTATTTAAGAAGAGAGTCCATGGCTACCCAGAGTAATACTCTTGAGAAAATGCAAAAAATCCACTTAATTATTTTCTTTTTAAACTAAATTTATGACCAGATTAAATCCAAAGGTTTTTGGAAATACTGGGTTGTTTAAAACTCAGAAAACATTTTTTTTTAGGAAAAATAAAAAGTTTATTAAATGGTAGCTGACCTCCAAGGTAGACACCTATTTAATGAATACATTTAGTATAGTTCCCCATTATTTTACCATCACAAAAAAATCATGCTAATATCCAACTGGGAAAGCTAGAGGCTAAGCTAATATTTCTCTTTCATTGAACCCTCAATCTTGAGAATAAAATATTCTTTTTCCTATCCCTAACCTGATGGAGGTAATGGGAGGTCAGGACAAAATCTTTCCAGGGATTACTCTATTTTCAAGAGCAACATCAAGGGATTCTCTTTCCTTTTTTGACCTCCATCTGTAATATATTAATCAGCAACAGTACAAAAGGATTCTCTGAACAAAACAAAAATACATCAGAAAATACAAAACAGTACCTCTTTATTATATCTGCAATTTCTTGAAAAAGTGCCTTCTCATCAGCAGCATAGGTAACTTCTAGTCTTGTAATTCCAGACCTAATAAGTAATGGGGTCTGATATCTGATATCTAAGAAATAAATAAAATGTTTATTATATATAATTGTGTAATACTATTCCTCACTTTTGAGTAAATTATGGTACTGAAATACTTCAGATTAAGAGAGTGTTCCCTAAAGTAAATATATAATTACCTCAATTTCTCGAAACCTTTAAGAAAATTAAAAATTTCAATTTCCTATGTTGTTATATTCCTGAAAAGTTTACATTCACAAAATTCCCCATATAATGTGTCACTTGAAAAGAAATTTTAATACTTCATTTCTGTCTTTACTCTTCCTACAGGCAGAGCTTTGCTTAATGGAGAATGTTTTAATCAGTGGTACGCCAGAAAATGTTTACATCACCTCTGGCAGGGGGGCCCTGATTTGTAGTGCTTGCCTGTTTCCACGATGTAAAGACTTCCGCTGTGGCTGATTTCAAGTGACCAATGTGATGTTGGCTGGGTAAGAATAATTCATGGAAAAATTCATGGAAAAAAAGCCACGGTCCCTTCTTGGCCTCTTGGCTAAAATCAAGTGTAAAAGTCATGAAATATTCATTGGCTTGTGAGCAGATAGAAGTCTCTCAAGCACACCATTGATTAAACTGCAAGCTCCTATATAGTTTTGTTCTGTGCTAAGACCTCCTTCTATGGTGTACTATATAAAGAACCTCTGAACCAGAAGTGTATGTATTTAGGGAGAGATATAAGCAAAATCAGACTATATCTTAAAAGTTTCTTACAAACCATTAAGTCACACTGTAACAGTAACTTCTTTTTTTTTTTTTAAAGAGGAGAGTGCAAACGTAGTCCCCAACTACCACAAATTATGCAGTCAAGCTCCCTACATTTGGGGAAATCGAAGGGGTCAGCACATCCAGAGTGCAATGCATAAGCCTTGCTTTGGGAAAACCACCTGTGGGATCATGGTATCTCCCCTGCCAGGTAAGTATGTATGTAATAGTAACTTCTTAAAGCAAACAGAAACTCTGTATTAGCAGCAAAGAGACACATAATCATTTGGTTTCAGTATCAACAATTAGTATTTTATAAAATTATATTTACAAGAAATTATATATCTGAATCACACATTTTATTAAGGTCTTTATATCGTATTGCTCCTGACAATTATTTAAGTAAGAATAATAAATCTAGGACAAAGCAGTACGCAAGACTTCCTACCCCAACATCTCGGCAATTCAGAAGGAAATTCCTTACGCTCGCTTGGTTTAAATCTCCAGCACAGAGATGGCCCCATTTGAAGGTTCATCCTTGGGCATGTAGGTATAAAACTAATAGAAATGAACACTACCTTGACTGGAAACTGTCTTGTCTTTATCAATCACTATTACACCCGTGAGTTCTGTTTTGTCTGTATCTGGCAGTGGAGTATCAGATGAGATGCAGTAGAACAGAGCACAGATTGGGTCAAATTCAGGATCTGGTTCTAAGTCTCGCCTAGTTCGAGCATGTAACTCCACACTGATTAGGGTAAGATTTTGTATCTATAAAAAGAAATTAAAATATGTTTTAAAACACTTTTAAGACATGCTGAAAAAGTATGTTTCACTAAGACTCCAAGGAAATATGTAAGTAAAATTACAGAAAAAAATGTCCACAAAGGATACAGCTATAAATTAATACTCTACAGATTAAGATTTTACTTCTAAGATTAAATTAAATCAATTCACATTTTTGTAGTAGAAAATCTACTTATACCATAATTTTCAATGTTAATATATATTTAAAACTACTTGTTTAAAATACAGGCAGTACCACTCAATTTTCTCAATTCCTGTTTGAATGACTAGTCTAAGTGGTTATATTGGGTTGGCCAAAAGTCTATTTAGTTTTTTTGGTAAAATAAAAGACACATTTTTCATTTTCACCAATAACTTTATTGATTTGGATATTTTGAGTATGTTGCTATCGCTCCCATGTTTTAACATTGATTGTTCTCAAATAATGTCTTGATTTGATTGCTATCAACTTGAACTGGTCTACCCAACCATGAAGCACCACTCAGCAAGAAGCCTCTAGCATGAAACTTTGCAAACCACTTTTGACATGTTCGATCAGTCACAGCACCTTGTCCATACACTGCACAAATCTTTTTTTAGTGTTTCAGTTGCATTTTTACTTTTCCTGAAGCAATAAAGCATAATGTGCCAAAAATGTTGCTTCTTTTCTTCCATCTTCAATATTAAAATGGCTGCACTAAAATTCACCAATTTTGACATTTTTTTAAAATGCACACTGATATGACAGCTGTCAGAATACAATCTAACAAAATTGTTTTGAATGAAGTTACAGACAACTAAGTGCTATTACAACCATCTTATGGAAAAAAACAAACCAACTTTTGGCCAATGCAATATATTTAAAACCAAAGTTTGTTACCTTTTACTTTCTACCTAGTTAACTATAGTTTAAACTAGAAAAAGAGATTTTAAATTTTGAAGCTCATAACTACTTGAGGGTACTTAAATTTAAGCCTTTTGTATGTACTAGGCAGATTGTTACAGTTTTTCCTGAAAAAATTTTAAGAATTGCATGGTATCAAATACACAATCACCGGATTTTTGCCCATGTACATTTTCTCTTTGACACATAAGGCAAAAAATGTAGTATTTTTCTTTTTATACTTATTTTCCTATGCTAATAAAAACTTTCCTTAACTGTAATCTCCTTAGTTCTCTTTCTCTAATAAGACAGTAGTAAGACAAATATCATATGATCTCACCTTTAACAGGAACCTAAGCAACAAAACAAACAAGCAAGCAAAATATAACCAAAGACACTGAAAGAGAAAACAGGCTGACAGTATCCAGAGGGGAGAGGGGAGGGAATTTCAGGGGAAAAAGGGAAGGGATTATAGGAACAAGTATAAAGGACACATGGACAAAAACTAAGGGGGGTGGAAATGGGAGGGAGGTGGGGAGCACTGGGGGGGTGGACTGGGACAGGAGTAAAAGACAGAAAACTGTACCTGAGTAACAATTAAAATAAAATTAAAAAAAAAAAGAGACAGTAGTAAAAACTCTAGGTAAGAAAAACAAAATATGATTATAGCTGGAATTATAGCCATCACTGTACCAGCAAAGTACATGTATCTGGCAATGGAAAATAGTAGACTACCACTAAAATATTGGTAATTATTCAGATCTTATATATTTAATAAAGGATATGAATCTATCTTGTGTGCTAATAGTTGAAGAAATACAAATCAAAGGTTCTCACTAGTGATGGAAATAGAATTTGGTAAATCCCTTTGGAGGACAACTTAGAAATACCTATTAAAGTGAAAAATGGACATATCCTTTGATGCAGCAATTCTCCTGAGAATATATCCTGCAACTATACCCATACTTTTAGCCAAATTATGTGCATAAGAATGTTCACTAAAGATTATAATATTCCTAGTCTTTTATGAGTTATAAAAGACTACTAAATGTCTATCAGTTGGGAACTGGTTTCATAAATTATGTGACATCCATAAAGACCCCATATAATGGAAAAATCTGTAACCTCTAAATTTTCTAATCAACGAACCAAATCTGGAAAAGACATTTGGGCTGGACAAGATGGTGGTATAAGTAAACATGGCTCACCTCCTCGCACAACCATCACATCAGAATTACAACTAAGCTAAAGGACAGCCATAGAAATCGAGCTGAATGGAAATTCTACAACTATGGAATTAAAGAAGAAACCAACTATGGAATTAAGGGAGAAAACACATCGAGACTGGGAGGAAGGGCGGAGATGTGGAACAGGTAGATAGATATCAGGAGAGATACCTGAGGAGCAAAGAGTCCCAGCCCCACACCAGCCCCCCCAACCCAGGTTTACAGTGCCAGAAAGAAAAGTCTCCATAACTTCTGGCTATAAACCAATGGGGATTGAGGCTGTGGAGACAGAAACTTCTGGAGTCTCAAGAAGTTCCTCTTAAAGGATCTGCATACACACTTACTCAGACTCACTCCCTTAGAGCTTCAGCATGGGAGTAGCAGATTGAAAGGCATCAGAGACCTAGAGGGATGAACTGAATTGTTCAGCCTCAGGGAGAGACGGCGGGCAGCTTTCTTCCAGACAGAAGCACTGGCAGAGACCATTTTTCATTTTCTGAGCCCTCCCCACACAGAGCCATAGAGCCAGGAGGCTGGCACCATATCTGAGACTCTATAACCTCACTCACAATGTTTGCCCCACCCTGGTGATTCTAAGAAGCCCTGCTGCACCCAGCTTTCACACCCACCCAAACTATTTCCAGTGGCTTTTTCACACAAATGACTTGGCTTGGCTCATGCTTCAGATTCTCCCAAATTCTCTCAAACAAGCAACATCTCGCTTCAGTGAGCCTCATCCCCCTCTGTAAGTTGCCCCAGGATGGGCTCTAGCAGCAGCCAGCCTTAGTTCACAGCATGGACCTGCATAGGTATCTCCAAGCCCAGCACAAGTAGCAGCCATCTGTAGACTGCTTTGTAGCTTATGCTGTGTTACTCCAGAAAGAACACAGTGGGGGGCTCAACTACAAGAGGGGGTGTACTAGCCCACACGAAGGGTGAACCTTTAGGAACTAGCTTGGGTAAAAGGGGAGGCTGTGCCGCTGCACCCTATAGGACACCTACTGTACTAGGCCACTCCACCAAGCTCGGGAGAGGTAGCAGCTCTTCCTAATACAGAGAAACAAACACAGGGAGGCTGCCAAAACGAGGAGACAAAGAAACACAGCCCAAATGAAATAACAGAACAAACTCTAGAAAAAGAACTAAACAAAATGGAGAAGAGCAATCTACTATACGTAGACTTCAAAACATTGGTTATAAAGATTCTCAAGGAATTTAGTGAGGATTGCAATAGCATATAAAAAAACCCAACAACCCAGTCAGAAACAAAGGATGCACTAATTGAAATAAAGAACAATTTACACAGGGAATCAATAGTAGAGTGGATGAAGCCATGAATCAAATCAGTGATTTGGAATATAAGGAAGCAATAAACAACTAATCAGGATAGCAAGAAGAAAAAACAATAAAAAAAACTGAACATAGTGTAAGGAGCCTCTGGGGCAACTTCAAGCATACCAACATTGGCATCATGGGGGTGCCAGAAGGCAAAGAGAGAGTGAGCAAGAAACTGGAAACCTATTTGAAAAATAATGACAAAAACTTCCTTAATTTGGTGAAGGAAATAGACATGAGAGTCTAGGAAGCACAGATGCAAAGAGGCCCACACCAAGACACATCATAATTAAGATGCCAAAAGTTAAAGATAAAGAGAGAATCTTAAAAGCAGCAAGAGACGAGCAGACAGTTACCTATAAAGGAGTCCCCATAAGACCGTCAGCTGATTTCTGAAAAGAAACTTTGCAGGCTAGAAGGGACTGGCAAGAAGTATCCAAAGTGATAAAAAAAACGAGGACCTACATCCAAGATTATCCAGCAAAGCTATCATTTAGAATGGAAGAGCAGATAAAGTGCTTCCCAGACAAGGTAAAGCTAAAAGAGTTCATCACCACCAAACTGGTATTATATAAAATGTTAAATGAGCTTATTTAAGAATAAGATAAAAACTATGAACATTAAAGTGGCAGCAAATTCACGACTATCAACAATTGAACATAAAAAAAACAAACTAAACAAATAAGCAGAACAGAAACAGAATCACAGATATGGAGATCATTTGGAGGGTTATCAATAAGTTGGTAGGGAGAAGGGGAAGAATGGGGGAAAAGGTGGAGAGATTAAGTACAGATTGGTAGGTACAGAACAGACGGGGATATTAAGAACAGTATAGGAAACGGAGTAGCTGAAGAACTTATACGTACGACCCATGGACATGAACTAAGGGGGGATTGCAGGAGGGAATGGGGGTACTGGGTAGAGGGGGCAAAGGGGGGAAAATTGGAACTGTAATAGTATAATCAATAAAATATGTTAAAAATATTTGCTGTTTCTATTTAGAAAAAAATCAGACCATTAGAGGGTAGCCCAGAGAAAGAACTTCTAAATGTATACTCTTCAGAATTATTTGTTTTCCTTTTTTTAAATAATAAGCATGTATTAATTTAGCATATACAAAAATGTAAAATAGAAAAACTCTCGTTAAACCCAAACAAAACAGAACTAAAAAACCCCAGTTTAATTAGAAAAAGATGAACATGTGGAAAGTCTATAAAGAAGACTGAAGAAATTTCAAATCAAAAGAGTTTTACTTATTTATTCATTTACTTACTAGGCCAAATTTCACAGTCAAATTTTGCCTTTCTATTCCTTGATATAAAATGCATTATGGACTGAGGGGCTTTTTTTTTTTAAAGCAAACATATGGAAAGAAGAGACTGAGGGAGATTTATTGATTGTATATAAGCAAGAGCTAAGGACAGGGGCAAGAAATTAACAACCCTTTTCTTTTGCATTGAGTATTTATTTATTTAAATCCTCATCCAAGGATATGTTTACTGATTACTGAGAATGAGGAAGGGGTGGGCGGGGGAGAGGGAGAAACATCTGTGTGAAAAACAGCGATCAGGTGCCTCTCTTAGGCACCCTGATCCCGGGGATCAAACCTGTAACCTCCGTTATATGCCCTGATGGGGAATTAAACCTGCAACCTTCTGGTGTATGGGACAACATTCCAACCAATGGAGCCACCTGGCCAGGGCCTGCACTGAGTATTTATATGCAGAAGAGTGAGATTAGCCCAGGGTAATGGAAAACAGAATAAAAATGCTGTGGGCACAAATTCCTAGAAAAGGAACAGAACACAGTGTAGAGATTTTTGGGGTTCATTCCTAATATGACCACCAGGTGGCTGTTTGGAGTGTGCCTTGAGATTAAGAAAGCCTGTGTTGGGAAGAAGCTATAAGCAACCTTTCAGAACCTCTCAAGTGATTTTAACATCAAGAAGGGTCCTGATTCTGAAATGGAGTTATGAAGAATAGAGTAGCAGTATAAAAAGAAATATATGTTTTTCAAGTAATAAAAGTTATCAGATTTAACAAGTCTTTTTGCTAATAAGGTCTATCCAATTTGCTTTAAATAATAAATGAAAGTAAATAAATGAAAATACATTTTAACAAAGTACTTTAATTTTCTAATTTTGGGTCTATACTTGATGAAATATGTATTTCTGAGTTTATTAATTAATTTACTACTAATAAATTATTAATTTATTATCAATAATTCAGGGGATAATACTGGGCTGGGTATAAAGCAGGAACTAAATGAATGCTGTTGAATAAAAAATTTACAAATAAATATTTAGGAAGTTAGACTATATTACAATTTAATTTAAAAAATGTACAATTCTTAGTTCAAATTTAGGGTAAAATGAGGACAATATCAAAATTTTTTCTTAATTTATGCTTACCCAATCCTTAGAACAGTTTAAGACAGAATTGACTTCACGACAAAAAAACAAAAAATGAAAAACTGAATTCTCTGCTCTCAGGGCAAAGATACAAAACAATGTTATAAACCAGCATTTTTCCAACAGAAATACAATGAAAAGTCACATACATAATTTAAAATTTTCTAGTAGCTGTATCAGGGGTGTCAAACTCATTTTAGCTGGGGGCCATATCAGCTTTGCAGTTGCCTTTAAGGGGTTGAATGTAATTTTAGGGCTGTATAAATGTAACTACTCCTTAACAGTTAAGAGAGAGCTTGGTGCTGCCGCTGGGTAGAAACAAGGTGTCAGGACGGATAAAACAAGGTGGAGGGCTGGACACAGGCCCTGTGTTTGCTACCTGTGAGTCATATGTTTAAAGAGTGAAAATAGGTTAAATTAATTTAGAAATATTTTCATTTTATTCAATAAATCTAAAATATTACCCTTTTTAACATGAAATCAATATAAATGGTTATGAATCAGATATTTTACATTCTTTTTTCTATTAAGTCTTCAAAATTAGTGTGCATTTTACATTTACAGCATATCTCACTGTGGATGCCAAATTTTTTTTTTTTAACTTTTTTATTGATTATGCCATTACAGTTCTCCCATTGCCCCCTTCATTCCCCTCCACCCTGCCAACCCCCTCCCACCCACACTCCCCCTCTTTAGTTCTTGTCCATGTATCATAAGTTCTTTAGCTTCTACATTTCCCACACTACTCTTGCCCTCTCCCTGTCTATTTTCTCCCCACCGTCTATG